>JAVGWX010000024.1:20694206-20976706 GCA_036924085.1 Ariolimax columbianus | reverse complement strand
GGTTAGTATCTGGTACCTGACCCTGACATAACGTCCTGGTCAGTATATTGTGCCTGACCCTGACATAACGTCTTGGTCAGTATATTGTGCCTGACCCTAACATAACGTCCTGTTCAGTATATTGTGCCTGACCCTGACAAGTCGCCCTGGTTAGTATCTGGTACCTGACCCTGACATAACGTCCTGATCAGTATATTGTGCCTGGCCCTGACATAACATCCTGGTCAGTATATTGTGCCTGACCCTGACAAGTCGCCCTGGTCAGTATCTGGTACCTGACCCTGACATAACGTCCTGGTCAGTATATTGTGCCTGACCCTGACATAACGTCCTGGTCAGTATATTGTGCCTGACCCTGACATAACGTCCTGGTCAGTATATTGTGCCTGACCCTGACATAACGTCCTGGTCAGTATATTGTGCCTGACCCTGACATAACGTCCTGGTCAGTATATTGTGCCTGACCCTGACATAACGTCTTGGTCAGTATATTGTGCCTGACCCTGACATAACGTCTTGGTCAGTATATTGTGTATATAGTCCAATAAACAATGTGTCAACAATAATACCAAGCACCAGTGTATTATATGCATTCTGGAAAAGATACTCGTTAGACAACAGAAATGAAGTAATCACTGGCAATCTCTGGTTTGTTTGTTTGTTTGTTGTTGTTTTTTTGTGCATGCCTCCCGAATCCATCCCCGCAGAGTCATGCTGGCACTAGACTGGTCTGGGCTGATGGATCAGGATGTTGTCAATTGTCATCTCTGTTCTGATCACCATCATGTGTTATTCCGTGTATATCTGTGATGAGCAACGGAAGAACACTTCAGAAACACAAGTCTCTGAAATATTTATAAGATTTACGATTATGATCCACAAAGAGCTAGCTCATTTTTGTTTTCCTCTAACAACATCATCATCATCATCGATCCACTTGTGTTGTTAGAGGGTCGTGGGGAGGTGTAGTTTTCTGTCGTGTGCCAGCTTTGTTGCCGATGTTGGTATCATTCCGTGTTTTTTTCAGTGTTTCACACCATCTATCCATCTTTTTCGTGGTCTGCGTCTTGCTCTGAAAACCTGATGCCTGGTATTGTAGATACGAGTATTCTTGTCAGGTGTCTCAACCATGTTATTCTTGGCTTTTCCATGTATTCCATACACGGTGTAGCACCCACCGTCTGCCTGATTACTTCGTCTCGTACTCTGTCCAGCCTTGTGACCCCGAAAGCCTTGTGACCCCGACAGCCATGTGACCCCGAAAGCCTTTCTCAAACACCTCATTTTGTATACGATGATTTCTCTTTCTAGTGTCTTAGTGAGAGTCCATGTCTGACACTGGTAGCAGAGAGTTGGTATACAAATACTATTTATCAGCTGTTTCTTTGTCTTCATTGGGATGTGTTTGTATCATAGTAATAGAGCTGATAGGAAACCGCATTAACTTTCTGTGTTCTTGATTCCATCTCTCTATCTAGCCTTCCATCTTGTGTAAACACGCTGCCCAAGTATTTCAATTCACTGACTTGTTTAAGCTTTGTACTTTTTACCTGTATATTTAGTGTTTTCTCTTTTCTACTGATTTTCATTGCCTCAGTCTTTGCTGTTTTAATCCTCACATTATATTTATCGCAGGCATTATCTAACAACATTACCCACAAAGGAAACACGTTAAACACGTTGATTCAGTTTTTTGTTTTTATATGTCTTGTTGTAATAGGAGACCACGAGATAGAATGCTGCTACGATTCGGCCTCACTTTGGAACAAGCAGCAAAAGTGTAGAAAAAATCCTGGCCATTTCAACTTCATCCCTGTTAGAGAGTGAGTTCACATCCCATTCGCTTTGCATTTGCTCAATTGTCTTGTAAATTATGTTAGCTCCCCTTTACTCATTACACATAGTCCATGTCAAATCTCTTTTAGTTCAGTTCAAGTACCGTTTCTGCATCGAGGGTCGGCTGCAGTGGATCTCCAGCGTACTCTATCTCTTGCCGTAATGGTGCAATCTGATAAGCTTATTCCCATCCATCTCCTGATGTTATCCATCCACTTAAAACGTTGTCTGCCTCTTGAACGACTGCCTTCTACCCTACCCTCCAGTATGGTCTTCAACAAGGAAGTATGTCTTGTTATATAGACAAAATAACTGTCTAACCCTGATTTCGGTCATTGATTCTCTTTTCACCCCAACTTTTTCAATACACATGTTCTTCCCATTTGTTTTCTTCTCTTTCCAAGAAATGCGACACCAATCTTTTATATACCTATATTTCGAAGGCTTCAATACTCTTTTCTGATTTGTTATTCAGTGTCCATCCATGTTTCTGCGCCATAATAATAGCTGTCCATCGTTGTCGATGAAGACCGCCGACATCATCCTTGTCACAGATTTCCCTGTTGGGTGTGGGTGCGCATGTGGCTGAACAGGCCAATGCGAGCACGAAAACATCTGCTACATATCGGGCACACGAGGTTTGTAGAAGGGGATGGTGTTCCCGCTGCTCGGGATTTCCGCGTCTCGCGTCTGTTCTGGGCTTTCACAACACGGTCATCTTCACCGGCAGCTACACCCGATTTGACTGCACTTCTCCAGTCAGATCTGTTTTTCGCAAGACATTCCCAGGTGTCGAAGTCTATCTGGCAACTTTTTAGTGAGTCCTTCAGACCGTCTTTAAATCGTTTCTTTGGGCGCCCTCTCTCTCGCCATCCCTCTCTCAGCTCGCCGTAGAGAAGCTTCTTTGGGAGCCGCTCGTCTGACATACGGACGAGGTGTCCGGCCCATCCTAGTCGTGCTTTTTCTAGCAGTGCATGTATGCTGGGCATGTTAGCCCTCGAGACAACCTCGATGTCAGTGACACGATCTTGCCATCGGATGTGGAATATTCGCCTCAGGCAACCTGTGTGGAAGTGGTTTAACCTCCTTGCATGTCCAGAGTATACAGTCCAGCTTTCGCAAGCGTATAGTAGGGTTGGAATGATGGTTGCACGGTAGACTTTCAATTTGGTCTTGACGCTGATGCCACGACGTGCCCAGACTTTTATTCAACAAAATGCGACACATATTGACATCCAATTCTGTTTAAATAATAGGATAAAAGGGAAGTAATAACACACAAAATGGCTCAGATTTAAACCCAGAGATTGCAATTGACAAATATATTTCACAACTGAGAGACGTTACATCTCTTTAAAATGCTAATGATCTAAAAAAAAACACGCACACAAAAAACAACAACCATGAGATGTCTGCCGGGGTCTTTGTGAATGACAAGGACAAGAATAGCACCACTGCCTCACAGAGAGAATCTCGTAAGAGGCGACTAACTGTGTGTGTGACATGGCATAACACCGGCCATAGTTAGGTGATTTGTTAAGATCGGCATAGATGGTGCCTTTCAGGCTGCGGTCTACTTTCCTCTAGTGTTTGAGTCTGTTAAGATGGACTCACACATTGGTTAACCACCCTTCGCGGCACTTGTCCAAACGGAGTAATGAGCTGTACGAGCCTAGCACACTAAGCAGATAATCGGCCTACTGGCTACATCCAGCTCATACCAGCTGAGACCTGTTGAGGGTCATCCGCCCCTGTTGAAGTACAGGTCAACTAATCAAACGATGTAGTCGTTTATTAGGACACGCCTCTGCCGAAGACGGATGTGTCGGACCGAAAAGTGCAAATATCGCAGTAAAGCTGTAAACTACGACACAACACATTCCGTTATCTTGACTATATTCTGCTACTTGCAGAACCCTTTTTAGATCTTGGTTGCGGGAGATTTAGAATGAACGAAGAAGAATAAGTTTCTGATTCTGTCTCTCATGTCCTATAGAGGGAGCCGCGTAGCTCTCTGGCTTCGCATCTGAGTGGGCCTGGGTTCATTCCCCAGTTGAGGCGGTAATATTTTTTTTCAGACCGCAACGACTCCCGGGTCGACCCAGCCTTAAATGAGTACCCGTTCAGTCCGGGAAGTAAAAGCGGCAAGGGAGAGGAGATGGCTACCGCCCTCATATAGCCGAGCCTTTGAAATGTGAGATCGCTAACACCTCACACCCCTACGGCAGTAATGCTATGGGTCACTTTTACTATCTTTGCCACACCTAATAATTTTCGTTTGCAATTCATGTCTGCTGTTACGATTTGTCGCCATTTGTCCTTACAAAGAATACATTGATTAATTGTTTCAGGTTTGGAGCAGGCCACCTCCCCATCGCATGCCGCGACAAACGTATTGTTTCTTATATCAAGAAGATCAGTACATTTACCGTCAAGATCTTAGTGAAATATACAAGCCTTGATCGTCCAACTGGATATCCATGTGCAGACATGAGAGGAACTGATTTGTTCCGGCTAGCTTCAGGTGAGGGACAGCGTCAATTGTGTTCAAATGGGCCTTTAACAACCGAATTAAATAATATTATTTGGGATCAAGATGCTGAGCAGCACATGGGCTACAGTGAGCCATAGCTGACTGCTAGCGTCAGGGCCAGCGAACCATAGCTGACTGCTAGCGACAGTGCCAGCGAACCAAAGCTGCCATACCCTTCTACACCTCCACACGGTGATCCTGGATAACAGGCTGCAGCAGGGCAGACTGACTAAGGAGAAGTGATCGAAGAGGAAATGCTAACCCGGTACTCTAAAAATGCTTGCTGAAGTCGGATGTGTTGGAATGAAAGGTGCAAATATCGCAGTCAGGGTTTAAATTACGACACAACGCATTCCGTTATCTGGACTACATTCTGCTACTTAAGCTCTTTCAGGGTTTGGTAGTGGGAGATTCCGCACGAAAGAAGCCAAGCCAAGAAAAATAATATTATTTAAACATTTATATTTTAATATGCTGTTGTTGTTGTTTAATGCACATAATGAGTAAGGTCACTCTTTTGTGCGTCCGGAAAAGGACGTTAAGTGGAGGGTTGTGTTGCTTTCCTCACATCCCGAGTATGCTGATGAAGGTGGACAGCGGTCCTCCAGGCGGTTGTGATATGCTTCACTTCATCTGCATGGCGTTCATTACTACGTGGATCACATCGATCCCCATCTCGTCAGCCAGGCTGCCTTGAAAACAGCCTGTTTCCAGGGAACGATACATGGAAGAGAGATAGTGGTCTTGGTCAGTGTATTGACCCTGACGCAACATCCTGGTCAGTGTTCTGTGCCTGACTGGACTAGTGACCCAGTTCCCCATATTGTAATATAATTTAATATATTTATATTTATAATTTAATCATCATTAGGTGCCTTGTCGGTTGCGTTGGCGATATTGAACCTCCATTCGCTTCTATCACGTGTGTCGTTTACCAACTTTGTTGTTGAATTTCGCCCATGGGATTCTCTCAGGCTGCCCAGCATCCTCTCTCGGCCTTCCTCTGTCTCTCAGGCTGTCCAGCATCTTCTCTCTCGGCCTTCCTCTGTCTCTCAGGCTGTCCAGCATCTTCTCTCTCGGCCTTCCTCTGTCTCTCAGGCTGTCCAGCATCCTCTCTCGGCCTTCCTCTGTCTCTCAGGCTGCCCAGCATCTTCTTTCTCGGCCTTCCTCTGTCTCTCAGGCTGTCCAGCATCTTCTCTCTCGGCCTTCCTCTGTCTCTCAAGCTGTCCATCATCTTCTTTCTCGGCCTTCCTCTGTCTCTCAGGCTTTCCAACATCTTCTTTCTCGGCCTTCCTCTGTCTCTCAGGCTGTCCAGCATCTTCTCTCTCGGCCTTCCTCTGTCTCTCAAGCTGTCCATCATCTTCTCTCTCGGCCTTCCTCTGTCTCTCAAGCTGTCCATCATCTTCTCTCTCGGCCTTCCTCTGTCTCTCAGGCTGTCCAGCATCTTCTCTCTCGGCCTTCCTCTGTCTCTCAGGCTGTCCATCATCTTCTCTCTCGGCCTTCCTCTGTCTCTCAAGCTGTCCATCATCTTCTCTCTCGGCCTTCCTCTGTCTCTCAGGCTGTCCAGCATCTTCTCTCTCGGCCTTCCTCTGTCTCTCAGGCTGTCCAGCATCTTCTCTCTCGGCCTTCCTCTGTCTCTCAGGCTGTCCAGCATCTTCTCTCTCGGCCTTCCTCTGTCTCTCTTTCCTGCTATCTTTCCCGTTGTCAAACCGCCTCTTCTCATAACATGTCCGAAAAAAAAGATAACCGCATTGTTCTGATCTTTACAATTCGTTTTCTTTGTGCCTCCTCGAGTGCTGTATCGTTAGTCTTCTTTTCAGTCCATGGGATTCATAGCATTCTTCTGTAAAACCACATCTCCGTTGCTTCCAAAGATCTAAGCGCTTGCTTGCCAATTGTCCATGATTCACTGCCATATGTCAGTACTGGTTTTCCTCGTAGCATTCAATGACTCTCTTTCTCAGTTCCAGCGACAAGGTTTTGTTGCACAATATTCTTTTCATGTCTGTAAGACCGATTTTACTTGGGCTATTCTGCACTTTAATTCGTAATTGCATCTTCTACCTGATGTTATGTATGTGCCCAGGTATCCATCTCCGACCTGATGTTATGTATGTGCCCAGGTATCCATCTCCGACCTGATGTTATGTATGTGCCCAGGTATCCATCTCCGACCTGATGTTATGTATGTGCCCAGGTATCCATCTCCGACCTGATGTTATGTATGTGCCCAGGTATCCATCTCCGACCTGATGTTATGTATGTGCCCAGGTATCCATCTCCGACCTGATGTTATGTATGTGCCCAGGTATCCATCTCCGACCTGATGTTATGTATGTGCCCAGGTATCCATCTCCGACCTGATGTTATGTATGTGCCCAGGTATCCATCTCCGACCTGATGTTATGTATGTGCCCAGGTATCCATCTCCGACCTGATGTTATGTATGTGCCCAGGTATCCATCTCCGACCTGATGTTATGTATGTGCCCAGGTATCCATCTCCGACCTGATGTTATGTATGTGCCCAGGTATCCATCTCCGACCTGATGTTATGTATGTGCCCAGGTATCCATCTCCGACCTGATGTTATGTATGTGCCCAGGTATCCATCTCCGACCTGATGTTATGTATGTGCCCAGGTATCCATCTCCGACCTGATGTTATGTATGTGCCCAGGTATCCATCTCCGACCTGATGTTATGTATGTGCCCAGGTATCCATTTCCGACCTGATGTTATGTATGTGCCCAGGTATCCATCTCCGACCTGATGTTATGTATGTGCCCAGGTATCCATCTCCGACCTGATGTTATGTATGTGCCCAGGTATCCATCTCCGACCTGATGTTATGTATGTGCCCAGGTATCCATCTCCGACCTGATGTTATGTATGTGCCCAGGTATCCATCTCCGACCTGATGTTATGTATGTGCCCAGGTATCCATCTCCGACCTGATGTTATGTATGTGCCCAGGTATCCATCTCCGACCTGATGTTATGTATGTGCCCAGGTATCCATCTCCGACCTGATGTTATGTATGTGCCCAGGTATCCATCTCCAACCTGATGTTATGTATGTGCCCAGGTATTTAAACGTGTTAGCTTGTCTCAATTCGCTCCCCTTCGCTTTGACGCACCATTTTGGAGAGTCTGGTTTCTTCGTCACTTCTATCACTTCCGATTTCTTTTTATTTCATCTGAGGTATATATTATCACTTTGCTGAACTACCATGTTTACCATTTCCTGCAACTCGGTTTCATTCTTAACTTTCAAAACAAAATCATCAGCATATGGTAGATTATTTATGTTATGTCCGTCAATTGAAATTGCTGGCAAAGTTTCTATGTCTCTCAAGACGAACTCGCTGTATAGAGAGAGCAGGTCAGGGGACATAACTTAACCTTGCCTCACTTCCCTTTTTATCTGTTCATAATATCCCACTTGATTGATAATTCTTATAGCGCCAGTCTGTCCCCAATTCTCATAGTTGCAGTCTGTCCCCAACCCGTATAGCCCCAGTCTGCTTACTCCCAACCCGTATAGCCCCAGTCTGCCCACTCACAACCCTTATAGTCCCAGTCTGCCCACTCCCAACCCGTAAAGCCCCAGTCTGTCCCCAACCCTTATAGCCCCAGTCTGTCCCCAACCCGTATAGCCCCAGTCTGCCCCCAACCCGTATAGCCCCAGTCTACCCACTCCCAACCCGTATTTCCCCAGTCTGCCCCCAACCCGTATAGCCCCAGTCTGCCCACTCCCAACCCGTATAGCCCCAGTCTGCCCACTCCCAACCCGTATAGCCCCAGTCTGCCCACTCCAAACCCTTATAGTCCCAGTCTGCTCCCCATCCATTATAGCCCCAGTCTGCCCCACCCCCAACCCTTATAGCACCAGGCTGCCTCCCAACTCTTATAGCCCCAGTCTGCCCCCAACCCTTATAGCCCCAGTCTGCCCACTCCCAACCGTATAGCCCCAGTCTGCCCACTCCCAACCCTTATAGCCCCAGGCTGCCTCCCAACCCTTATAGCCCCAGTCTGCCCCACCCCCAACCCTTATAGCCCCAGTCTGCCTCCTCCCCAACCCTTCTAGCCCCAGGCTACCACCCAACCCTTATAGCCCCATTTATCCATTCCTCTGATTATTTTATGAACCTGTATTAAGTCACCTCGAATTCTTCTCTGTTCTAGACACTGTAGGCCGGTTTTTCTGAGTCTTTCCTCATAACTGTAATTCTGGAATCCCACTATCAGCTTTGTCGTCATTTTTTGTATTCTTTCCAGCATGTTTATATCCCCTCTATGATAAGGACTCCACACCTGTACACAGTACTCCAATCTAGGTCAAATGTTTTATACAGTTCAACTATCACTTCCTTGCTAGACTTCGTAGTCAAGTGTAGGATAGCCGAAGGATCAGGACTCAAACAAAAATAAAGGTCAACCCTACAGTTATTCTGTCTACCCTCTTAAATGCGTGTGAGACCTGAACCGTCTATAGTCGCCATATCGGAAAATTAAACCACTCCCCCATGCCCTCCTTGCGGAAACTACCGAGAATTAGATGGCAGGACATGATGCCAAATACTGATGTGTTAGCGCGATCGGGCATGTGAAGTATACACACCATGACATGTGCATCACATCGGAGATGCGCTGGCCATTTGGTGCACACATCGCATCGACGTCTACAAAAAGAGTTACTCTATGGGTATCTGCACAATGGCAAGAGAGCAAGCAATGGGCAGTGGAAAAGGTACAAGGACACGCTGAAGAGATCACTGATCCAGTGTGGTATTAACCATGTTGACCGGGAGATAATGGCCACCAATCACACAGACTGTCGCAGCACTACTGCTGAGGATGTTCAGGGACATGATGCATCAAAAATAAAGGAGGCTACACAGAGACGATCGCTCCGCAAGTCTACTCACATCAAACCTTCTTCAACACCGGTGGAATGGGTGTCCTATTTCTTTGTACTAAGTGCGACAGACATTTTATAGCTTCTATTGGAACCATTTTCTGTGCTAAGTGCGACAGACAATCTATAGCTCTTATTGGGGCCATTTTCAAACTCATGGGAACAGTGAATGTTGTGAAAGGGGCCCTGGTCGATTACCATGGGTGGACAACTCTATTTCAGAAAGATACTGTTAAGACTATGTTGCCTTTTTAGAACAACAGTGTTAGTAATTTGCATGTTTAGCCTTTATTCTTATTAATTAATGCAGGTCATCCCGTAACCAGTGAGGTTATTGGGACACACATGAAGACATCCTCACAACTCCACGCCACCCTTCTCTGTCAGCGGCCGCTGCCTGTGACTCTTCTGGTCAGAGATTGGTCAATTCTTTTATGTTGTCCTCCCACCTCTTTTTGGGACGGCCTCTTCGTCGTCTGTCTTACACCTTTCCGTGGAGGATCGTGTTTGCAAGACCATTTGATCTCGATATGTGACTGTATCAAGCGAGTCTCCTTCTTTTGACAGTTGCCAAGATGTTTTCAAAAGGCCCTATTGCTGTTGTAATTCTATCTCGTATTTCCTCATTTGTAACTCGATCTTTGTACGTGACGTTTAAAAGTCTTCGAAAACATCTCATCTCCAAGGCCTGTATCCTTCGCTGAAGGTCAGCTGTAACTGTCCATGTCTCACAAGCATAGAGAAATACTGACAGGACCAATGTACGCATTAATCTGATATTCGTGCATAGTGCTAACTGTTTATCTTGCCAGATTTTGTTACGTCATGCAAGCGCCGCTATTGTTTGTGCTATTCTGGCCAACATATCACATTTTGATCCCTCGTCACTGACAATCGAACCCAGATATTTAAAACGATCAACCACTTCGAGTTCCTGCTGTTGAAGTCCTCGGCTTGTCTGTCATTAATTTTGTCTGTCCAGCGTTTATCTCCATACCATAGTCAAGAACTGTTTCATCAAGCCTTCTGACCCATTCCTGGAGTTCTGCTTCTGAACCCGCTAACCCGTCGATGTCATCTGCAAAACGCAGGTTGGTAATTATTATTATTTAATTATATTAATTATTTAAAAAATGACAATAACACAAACAATGCCTTTTTTTAAACAGGTTTTGCCAGGCTTCCCAGGGACACATCAGAGTTTTCTTGTCCAATAGCAGATTGTCCATATAATAGAAAACAACACAATGTGTACGGCTACATAAGAATCCTGACCAGCAAACATGTTGTCTATGATTTATCGGAGGCCTTGAAGACTCGAGCTCAGTTTTTCTATGATAGTGATCACCAATTTCGTGGAAATTTCATTGTCCAGTGTGTTGGCTTGGAGTACAGTTTAGAAGACAATGACACAGCACATCTTCAGTGTGTCACACACGATCGAGATCTGTGTCACATGTTGCAAGAACACCAAGTTGAAGCTAAATCCGCGTATGCCAGTATTTCACCAGATGTCTGGCAATCTTGCCATGATTTCTGCGTTGTTATAGGACATCCCCACGGAATGTCAAAGACTATTAGTGTTGGTGAACATATTCGTTATGACGTGACACTGAGCAGATCCCACGCCCATTACCACACGGGACCAACCTGCCCTGGAAGCTCCGGAGCTCCAGTATATTACCTGTGTCGGAAAGAGAAAGGCAACCATCCAATGTGGATACCGGCTATCCATAGTTTCCATTGTTTGATCAGCAAAAATAATTGTGCTTTTAGGTGAAACATTTGGGGGGCCGAGTGATGTTAGTGCACCCTTCTCACAGCTAAAGTATCGGGTTTGATCCCCGCTATCGACACTTTTCAATTTCCTAAGCTGAAAAAAGGTTAGGGAAGGCAAGCCATGTAGGAAGAGAACTGATACTATAAAAAGAAATAACTGGAACCTAGTTACAATGAAGTCTCTATCACTAGAAACCGGCGGCATATGGCGCAAGCATCACCATGTGTATGTGTGGCCGCAAACAAGTGAGATAAACGAGTATCATTTGTGTAACAGCAGGCAAGAGAGATAAACGAGTATCATTTGTGTAACAGCAGGCAAGAGAGATAAACGAGTATCATTGGTGTAACAGCATGCAAGAGAGATAAACGGGTCTTCTATGTGTCTCAGCAGGCAAGAGAGATAAACGAGTCTTCTATGTGTAACAGCAAGCAAGAGAGATAAACGGGTCTTCTATTTGTCTCAGCAGGCAAGAGAGATAAACGAGTATCATTGGTGTAACAGCAGGCAAGAGAGATAAACGAGTCTTCTATGTGTAACAGCAGGCAAGAGAGATAAACGAGTCTTGAATGTATGAAAACAGAAAAGTGAGATAGACTTTTCTTGAGTGTGTGAAAATAAACAAGTGAGATACATGAGTCTTGAATGTGTGACAGCAGACAAATGAGATAAATGAGTTTCGTATTGATACTGTGCCTGGAATTTAAAGGAAGGAAACTGTGACCACACATGAATTGCACAATCAAAACAATTAGGAATCTATTTAACTGATGTGTGTTTATGTATGTTTCAGTGCGTGCGTGCGTGCGTGTGTGTGTGTGTGTGTGTGTGTGTGAGAGAGAGAGAGAGAGAGAGAGAGAGATGCTATGCGCATCCAGTTTATTCTTAAATGCATTAACTGTCCCTGCCTCCACTTACCTCCCATGGCAATGCATTCCAAGCAGACACCACTCTCTGACTAAAAAAATATTTCCTAATATCTAACCTGGACCTCTCTTTAGTCAGCTTGTAGCTATGCCCTCGTGTTATTGAAGGTGGCTGTATTTTAAAAAACTTGTTATAGTCTAATTTATCGATTCCTCTGATCATCTTATAAACCTGTATTAAGTCACCACGAATTCTTCTCTCTTCGAGACACTGTAGAAGGTGTTGGTGATTGTTGGGGTGCTCAGCAATAACTTTTTTCTGTCTATGGTGAGTCTGGGGCTGAGTTGAGCTGTAGAAGGTGTTGGTGATTGTTCGGGTGCTCAGCAATAACTTTTCTCTGTCTGTGGTGAATCCGGGGCAAGCGAGCTTCACACGTTATACTGTCGTCTCGTATTTGTGGGGGCAGTTGTGGCAGTTAGGTTTGTGTGTAGGGTCTAACTTGTTTATTTATTTGTTAAGCCTGATGTGTTCTGTCCTAAGTTGGACGATTATACTCTGATCCGAGGGATCAAGATGCTGAGCAGCACATGACCTGCAGTGGTCAGCGACCCATAGCTGACTGGTAGCGTCAGGGCCAGCGAACCAAGCTGCCAAGACCCTTCTACACCTCCACGCGGTGGTCCTGGATAACATGCTGCAGCAGGACAGACTTGCTAAGGAGAAGGGATCGAAGAGGGAATGCTAACCCGGTACTCAAAACATGCTTGCTGAAGTCGGATGTGTTGGACCGACAGGTGCAAATATCCCAGTCAAGCTGTAAACTACGACACAACGCATTCCGTTCTCTGGACTACATTCTGCTACTTAAGCCCTTTCAGAGTTTTGGTAGCGGGAGATTGAGAACGAACGAAGTCAAGCCATACTCTGATCCCTGCAGTGAAGTTTGTTGATATTTTCATTTTTGTTTCGATGTGTCATTTCTTTATACATGGCACACCCAGTATACCCTGTAGTCAATTGGTTTAGCCATTCCTCTTTGAAATTGTTTTGAAGTAACTGCTTTGCTGTCTGTAAGTTGGCTGATGCTTGCTCCTGGTTTTCCTAGTCTATCTGCTTTCTGATTGCCTTGAATAGACCGGAGGTTGACTATGATGTGTGTTGTTCGAATCTTATCAATCTTAACTTAACTTAATGTCTTTATACTGGTTTAGAAGACCCCGCAGTCTGTATACAACCAGTTAGATTTACATCACCTTGCTCTAAAAGCTATGCGCATCCAGTTTATTCTTAAATGCATTAACTGTCCCTGCCTCCACTACCTCCCCTGGCAATGCATTCCAAGCAGACACCACTATCTGACTAAAAAAAATATTTCCTAATATCTAACCTGGACCTCTCTTTAGTCAGCTTGTAGCTATTCCCTCGTGTTATTGTAGGTGGCTGTATTTAAAAAAAACTTGTTATAGTATAATTTATCCATTCCTCTAATCATCTTATAAACCTGTATTAAGTCACCATGAATTCTTCTCTCTTCTAGACACTGTACGCCAAATTTTCTTAGTCTTTCCTCATAACTGTATTTCTGGAATCCCATTATCAGCTTTGTCGCTCTTTTTTGTATTCTTTCCAGCATATTTATATCCCCTCTGTGATAAGATCTCCACACTTGTACGCAATACTCCAATCTAGGTCTAACTAAAGCTTTATACATTTTGACTATCACTTCCTTGCTCCTATGTTGAATATGTCTTTTTATCATACCTAACATTGCCTTTTTCACTGCTACCTTAACTTGCTCACTCACCTTACCTGCATGATCTATTATAACCCCTAGGTCCCTTTATTTATCTATCTTTCTAATATTGTTCACGCCCATTCTGTAATTTTGTTCCATATTGGATCTACCCATGTGGATGACTGTACATTTATCTACATTAAACTCCATTTGCCAACTTACTAACTATTCTTGAATTTTATCTAAATCCGACCTCAATATATCCACTTCTGCTTTAGATGAGGCACTACTGCATAGTTTTGTGTCATCAGCAAATGTTGCAATCATGGATCCCATATCAATGTCTAAATCATTTATATATATCAAGAACAAAACCTTCTCAGCCATCTTCGCACACATTCACAACCCCTGCTCACAAAATACTCAACTGTAAGGACTGGTTAAATGAAAAACAGAAAAGGTCGTCATCACTCGTGTCGGACGAGCAGCAACAAACTGCATTCTTAGAAACCACAACAAAAACAAACCATATCAAATGTATACAATATATTTGACATAAAATACAGAATTCCACAGCATGTTTTTGTATTTACTTGAATGGTTTTAAATACTTTCATCTTTGTACAACAGTGTTGACACACTGATAAAGCAAGTGTTAACAAATTGAAAGTCTAGCAGTGATGAAGTAGGGTGTCCATCTCGTGTGCCGAAGGTCGTGGATTTGAATCACGATGCAAACAGGGATTTTTTAACTTAACTTAATGTCTTTAATCCGGGTCACCACCATTATTCGAACACGCGAATTCCAGAACCCAAGGCGGACACCTTACCTTGAGACCACTGAGTGGATCTTCTGGTAAAAATTCCCCTTATCTCTGAGTAGCAAGATCGTACTCTCGTGTTGAGCACCTTAAAAATGCCTTGGCAGTTAGAAGTCGAAAAGAGTAGGCTTAACAGCCACTGGCCGGTTACAATTTTTAAAATCTAGTTAAAAATCTACCCAAATTATTTGTACCTTCCACCAAGCCTAGTAGGCAGCAGGAAGTTTAAAATACCTACTTCGGATAACCTTTGGCTACCTGACAACAAACATAAATTAACATGTCTGGTTTTTTTGTGTGTTTTCATTTGTGCGTTTGCCTTATTTCTCCATTTCCCCAATGCAGTATGCGCTGCACCATGTTTTTATTTTGTGCATGTCAGCCCAGTGCATCCAACTTTAGAATGCCATTTTACGTAAGGGTTTTCTTCCTCCTGCATTTTCTAAGGGTTTGTTTCCCCGGGGTAACAGCCAGTGCTGTGATTGCGGAGCTAACCCAGCACCTTCACTTAATCACCTTGAATGCCAGAATTCCAAGTATTTCAAGTTTTGAAGCACATTATGAGCAGATGTTTTTGTGGCCAGTCAGCCTAATATAATAGAAATCCTAATATAATAGAATGCCTAATATAATAGAATGCCTAATATAATAGAATGTCTAATATAATAGAATGCCTAATATAATAGAAAGTCTAATATAATAGAAAGCCTAATATAATAGAAAGTCTAATATAATAGAAAGCCTAATATAATATAATGCCTAATATAATAGAATGTCTAATATAATATAATGCCTAATATAATAGAAAGTCTAATATAATAGAATGCCTAATATAATAGAATGCCTAATATAATAGAAAGTCTAATATAATAGAAAGCCTAATATAATAGAATGCCTAATATAATGACTATGGTGTAATATTTTCTACAAGTCACATAGAGTAGGTGACATATGTTAACTGTGTGTTGGTTTGAAGAAATGAGTGTATCTATTCAATCTTAGACTTCATCGCCGTGGGTTGGTATCTCTCCGCAGAACGGTATACACAAAGAGCGAACTCCGTAGCTCCAGGGATCTCTGGAAAAAATTGCATCATGAACCGACCGCCGCAATTCAAAATCGAACCCCAGCCATCTGAACACAAGGCAAGTGGCTTGACCACTTCGCCACGGAGACACCAGAATCTTAGAGTTCCTCCAAGTAATGATGGTGAGAAACACAGCAAGACTTTGCAGAATGGGCTTTTCGTTTTTCCGGTTGGAGATTAGTCCATTATTTCATGTTGTCCTCCTATCCCTTCTAGGAACGGCCTCTTCATCGTCTGCCTTGCACCTTTCCGTGCAGGATCATGTTTGCAAGATGCTTGATTTCAATATGTGGACATACCAAACCAGTTCCTATCTTTTAACAGTTGTGAATAGGTTTTCAAAAGGCTCTATTGCTGTTGTAATTCTTTCTGTCTCGTATTTCTTCATTTGCAACTCAGTCTTTGTATGTTACGTTTAAAAGTCTTCAGAAACATCTCATCTCCACATCTCCAAGGCGGGTATCTTCCTCTGCAGGCCAGCTGTAATTTCCCACGTCTCAAAAGCATAGACGAATATTTTTGTTATTACCAGCGCCATGGTCATGTCCTATACTGATGGGGAGGCTACTCCTCCCCGGCAAAATATGTGGAGGAAGACTAACGTCTGTACAGGCAAAACATACTGATCTGATATGCTAGGGTCAGGCAAAACATACTGATCTGAGCTGTTGGGGTCAGGCAAAACATACTGATCTGATATGTTAGGCAAAGGCTAAGGCCGCCGTCCATCGTAGACTATGATGGCATAATTAATTTTGCTAGCGCCATTTTTAGTAAGGATTAACTGCGCTACTTTTTATCCTCACACTGTCGTCTTGAGCCGCCCGACCCCAGTAGCAAGTCAAGGACAAGACGACTATGAGATGCAGGGGATTCCGCATCAAGCACCCGTGAAAAAGATAGTGGAGTCCGGAGTCGAACCCACATTACCCGATCACGAGACCGATGGCTTAACCACTTCGCCACGGAATAGCGGTTGTGCTATGCTTGACTTCATCTGCGTGTCGCTCACTACTACGTGGACCACATCGATCTCTCACCTTGTTAGCCAGTATGGCATGAAAACAGCTCATTTCCAGGGAGGACTACAAGGTAGCCGAGGTGAGGGCATTGGCCAGTATATTTAACTGACCCTGACTAACATGTCTGATCAGTATATTTTCCCTGACCCTGACTAACATGTCTGATCAGTATATTTTGCCTGACCCTGACTAACATGTCTGATCAGTATATTTTCCCTGACCCTGACTAACATGTCTGATCAGTATATTTTACCTGACCCTGACTAACATGTCTGATCAGTATATTTTGCCTGACCCTGACTAACATGTCTGATCAGTATATTTTGCCTGACCCTGACTAACATGTCTGATCAGTACATTTTGCCTGACCCTGACTAACATGTCTGATCAGTATATTTTGCCTGACCCTGACTAACATGTCTGATCAGTATATTTTGCCTGACCCTGACTAACATGTCTTGCTCAGTATATTTTCCCTGACCCTGACTAACATGTCTGATCAGTGTATTTTGCCTGACCAAACATAGTCTTCCTCCGCAGCTTTAAGGAGTCAAACAAGTTAAAATAATCATAATGAATAAGCCATGAAAAATTGAGCTTTCAGTGTTGTCTTCACAGTTCATCAGCTATCATCAGGTAGATGCAGGTTGGATCAACATGAACAACAAACTGCTGAGTCAGTGAAAAAGAGCCAATGGTTTTGTTTTCAAAAGCCTCCCTAACTTGATAGCCGTTTTTGTTGTTAAAGCCAAGATCAGAAAAAGAAGTTGTGTATGCAATGGGCATGCCTTGGTTATCCCTGTTTAACACACCAATTGCTGCTGATCCTGGTTTGTTCAATATCTTGACCCACACAGAGATTGACCCTTGTACCTGGAAGAGTAAACATTTCAATGGAAATTATAGCTGACCAATGTACTTGAGGCACTTAAATGTATCAAAGTCAAAGGGTTTTTTTTTCTCTTTTTTTTTTTTCCGTTCGTCTTATTTCTCTAATCCCCAAGGCGGTGTGCGTTGCACTGTGGTTTTTATTTTGCGCCTGTCGGCCCAGTGCATCCGACTTCAGCGTGCATTTTATGTAAGGATCTACTTCCTCCTGCATTTTCTAAGGGTTTGCTTCCCCGGGGTAATGGCCGGTGCTGTGATGGGGATCAAACCCAGCACCTTCGAATTGTGAGCCGTGCCACTTAACCACTAGGTCACGTCGTCCCCTCCAAAGTCAAAGTAACCTATAGCATTACTGCCGTAGGGGTGTGAAGTGTTAGCGGCCTCACATTTAAAAGTCTCGGCTAAATGAGGGCGGGTGCCACGTCTCTCCCTACCCGCTTTTAACTTTCCGGAATGAACCGGTACCCATTAAAGGCTGGGTTGACCTGGGAGCCGTTGCGGTTTTGAAAAAACTTGTCTGCCTCAACTGGGAAATGAAACAAGAACCACTCAGGTGCGAAGCCAGCTCGCTAACAACTGTTAATTGAAATAAAAAATACAACCAGATAATATGGACATTGCCTAATGTTAACAATGTTTAGTACCGGTACATGTTTTAAGCAATAGTATCGCTGCCCATTGCAACGGAGTCTGGTCCCAGCAAAGGCTCATTCTGGTGACCAGGCTTCGTATTTACTCCTCCAGCATTGTTTCCATTTTCCTGTACTGCTCCAAGTCCTGGACACTACTACAGCAGGAAGGCCGGCAGCATCTTGAGGCCTTCCACCTGGGCAACCAGAGGCGCATCCTCTAGATCGTCTGGCATGATATGATTTCCAACAGCGAAGTAGTTTGACGTACTCAACTTGCAGGCATTTTCTGAATGACTGAGCACCATCAGCTGTCTCTCTTCGATCACGTTGCTCACCTTTCCCTGGAAGTCCCAGCCCATGAGATGCACCGGCAGATTGTAGAGACGAATTATGGGAAGAAGCCGTGCTCATTCGGAAGACGTCCTTGCGGCCGCCATCGCAACACCTGGGTAAAACAGATCGCCACCTCCCCAACAGAACTGCAGGCTGCCTGGAGCGTGGCCATCAGACATGGTCATGGACACGGTAATTCGATGCAATGGGCTATGGTCGCCTAAGCGTACTATTGATTGATTGATTGGATTCTGGGACATAGCGGACTACAAGGATACAAGATGGTTGACAGATTGGCAAAAACAGGAGCCTCCAAACAACGAATGGATGGACCCTACAGTAACCGCGCAGTAAAACGAATTATTCAGAACAATACCTGGAAAATCTTGATGAACAGGCGGACGACAGGAACAACAGGTCGCAGTGTATTTAGCAAAATACTACAGCCAAAAAGCAATGATGACAAAAATAAACTACATAGAAGAGATCAAAGTCTCATCTTTCAGTTCCAAACTTGCTGAAGTCGGATGTGTTGGACAGAAAGGTGCAAATATTGCAGTCAAGCTGTAAACTACTACACAACGCATTCCGTTCTCTGGACTACATTCTGCTACTTAAGCCATTTTAGGGTCAGATAGCGGGAGAATGACAACGAACAAAGCCAAGCCACGCCAGTTCCAAACAGGACACACCAGAGTCAATAGCCACTTGAACCGCATCAATCCCCAGCACCTGCCTTTGCGCAGACATTGCTCTAACCCTGATGAAACAGTAAGAAATCTACTTATTGAGTGCAAGGCACTTGCGGACATGAACAGATTCTTACAAGCACTGCCAACACACTGTATGGAGAAGTGAAACAACTTAATTTAATCAGAGGTCTGGACTAGAAGTTAAAGCAGAATACAGATCCTTTTGTATAAAGTTCAAAGAGCATTACATAGACAATGAGCCCTGATGCACATAATGCTAAAAAAAAGACTTCATTTTTAAGGCCACATAAACTCAAATGTGCACATTATTATTTGTCATTTCATGCCGATGTGTCTTTCCATATGGACCAATGTGCACCAAAATTGTATTAAAAAAAGTAAACTCTTTACAGCTTGTATCGCCCAGCACTTAAAAATGACTACCCGCCTCAATAAGACGACCTATATCTATATAAAAATGGCATTGGGCTGCCATGAGTACATGAGTATACTTGCTCAGCAGCTATGGCATAACAACAACAAGAAGCAATAATATTTCAGTTATTATGGTGTGAAGGTTATAGTAGAGTGACAACATCTAATTACAGCAAACAAATCAAAATAACTTGTAGAAATGTCCAAGAGTATTATCTCAGTCTTTGTCTTAGTTCGTAATTCTTAGTTTTTAGTCGACCAGTACTTTTACAGAGGCAGATGTCCCTGTGCAGGTCCTGGCTCTGGCATCAGAGACAGATGTCCCTGTTTTGTGTCTAGTTCTGGCATCAGAGACAGATGTCCCTGTGTTGTGTCTAGTTCTGGCATCAGAGACAGATGTCCCTGTGCAGATCTTAGTTCTGGCATCAGAGACAGATGTCCATGTGATACGGGCCTAGTTCTGACATCAAAGGCAGATGTCCATGTGATACGGGCCTAGTTCTGACATCAAAGGCAGATGTCCATGTGATACGGGCCTAGTTCTAACATCAAAGGCAGATGTCCTTGTGATACGGGCCTAGTTCTGGCATCAAAGGCAGATGTCCATGTGATACGGGCCTAGTTCTGGCATCAAAGACAGATGTCCATGTGATACGGGCCTAGTTCTGGCATCAAAGGCAGATGTCCATGTGATACGGGCCTAGTTCTGGCATCAAAGGCAGATGTCCTTGTGATACGGGCCTAGTTCTGGCATCAAAGGCAGATGTCCATGTGATACGGGCCTAGTTCTGACATCAAAGGCAGATGTCCCTGTGTTGGGCCTAGTTCTGGCATCAGAGGCAGATGTCCCTGTGCAGGTTTTAGTTCTGGCATCAGAGACAGATGTCCCTGTGCAGGTTTTAGTTCTGGCATCAGAGACAGATGTCCCTGTGCAGGTCTTAGTTCTGGCATCAGAGACAGATGTCCCTGTGCAGGTCTTAGTTCTGGCATCAGAGACAGATGTCCCTGTGCAGGTCTTAGTTCTGGCATCAGAGTCAGATGTCCCTGTGCAGGTCTTAGTTCTGGCATCAGAGTCAGATGTCCCTGTGCAGGTCTTAGTTCTGGCATCAGAGTCAGATGTCCCTGTGCAGGTCTTAGTTCTGGCATCAGAGACAGATGTCCCTGTGTGGGGCCTAGTTCTGGCATCAAAGGCAGATGTCCCTGTGTGGGGCCTAGTTCTGGCATCAGAGACAGATGTCCCTGTGCAGATCCTGGCTCTGGCATCAGAGATATATGTCCCTGTGCAGGTCTTAGTTCTGGCATCAGAGACAGGCGTCCCTGTGCAGGTCCCAGCTCTGGTATTAGCTGTATGTAGCCAGGAGGAGGATTTTCTGCTTAGCGGGCTAGGCTCCAGCAGCTCATTACTTCGCTGCGTTAGAATAAGTGGTGCACAGAATAGTTAACAGATGTGTGAGTCCATTTTAATAGATTCAAACACTAGAACAAAGTAGATTCACAGCCTGTTAGGCGCCATCTATGCTGCTCTTAAGAAACCACCTTACCATGATCAGTGTTATGCTATGTCACACAGTTAGTTGCCTCTTACGACTTGCTTTCTGTGGGGCTTTCCTTGTCATGTGAAGTGAAAAGTGGTGTGAAGTGAAAAGTGGTGTGCCACAGGGCTCGGTTTTGGGACCAATTTTGTTCTTGATATATATAAATGATTTGGACATTTTTTTATTTTTTTTTAAATTTAAATTTTATTATTATTTTTTTTTTGCGTTCGCCTTATTTCTCTAATCCCCAAGGCGGTGTGCGTTGCACTGCGTTTTTATTTTGCGCCTGTCGGCCCAGTGCATCCGACTTCAGCATGCATTTTATGTAAGGGTCTGCTTCCTCCTGCATTTTCTAAGGGTTTGCTTCCCCGCGGTAACGGCCGGTACTGTGATGGGGATCGAGCCCAGCACCTTCTGGTTGTGAGCCGTGTCACTTAACCACTAGGCCACGCCGTCCCCTGGACATTGATATGAGATCCATGATTGCAAAATTTGCTGATGACACAAAACTATGCAGTAGTGTCTCATCTAAAGCGGAAGTGGATATTTTGATGTCGGATTTAGATAAAATTCGAGAATGGTCTGTAAGCTGGCAAATGGAGTTTAATGTAGATAAATGTACAGTCATCCCAATGAGTAGATCCAATATGGAACATAATTACAGAATGGGAGAAAACAATATTAGAAAGATAGATAAGGAAAGGGACCATGGGGTTATAATAGATCATACAGGAAAGGTGAGTGAGCAAGTTAAGGTAGCAGTGAAAAAGGCAAATGCAATGTTAGGTATGATAAAAAGAAATATTAAATATAGGAGCAAGGAAGTGATCGTCAAACTGTATAAAGCTTTAGTTAGACCTAGATTGGAGTACTGTGTACAGGTGTGGAGTCCTTATCATAGAGGGGATATAAACATGCTAGAAAGAATACAAAAAAGAGCAACAAAGATGATAGTGGGATTCCAGAATTACAGTTATGAGGAACGACTCAGAAAAACCGGCCTACAGTGTCTCGAAGAGAGAAGAATTCGTGGTGACTTAATACAGGTTTATAAGATGATCAGAGGAATGGATAAATTAGACTATAACAAGTTTTTTAAAATACAGCCATCTACAATAACACGAGGGCATAGCTACAAGCTAAGAATAAACTGGATGCGCATAGCTTTTAGAGCAAGGTGATGTATATATAACTGGTTGTATACAGACTCTGCAGGGTCTTCTAAACCAGTATAAAGACGTTAAGTTAAGTTATACGCAAAGACCTCAACAGAATTTATAATTATAATTTAAGAGCATTATAATCAGAGCTAGACAATTTTTAGGGTGGCTCACCAGTCAGTCAAAAACATCACCAATCAGCACGGTCGTACTACAGTCATGCAATTTATGTTAGCAAACCTAAACTAGGCACTAATTCACCTTTATTTCTACATAATAATACGTACCAAACCAAAATATATTGTATTACTTACACAGTTTTAGTCTATTTCTTCTTAAAAGAAAATGCACAGCTGCCAGAGGAATGATGTTTGTGTCTTTGAACATTCTTGGTAGTTTTGACACCTTAGTACCATTTATCGATGGCTTTAGTAAGTTTAAATTGTGTTATTGGAGGTCCATTTAGATTCACCATCATAAAATAGCTTATGTACAATTTATTTGGCTTGGCTTAGCTTTGTTCATTCTCAATCTCCCGCTACCAAACCCTGAAAGGGCTTAAGTAGCAGAATGTAGTCCAGAGAACGGAATGCGTTGTGTCGTAGTTTACATCTTGACTGTGATATTTGCATCTTTCGGTCGAACACATCTGACTTCAACAAGCATTTTTTAGTACCGGTTTAGCATTCCTTCTTCAGTCCCTTCTCCTTAGCTAGTTTGCCCTGCTGCAGGATGTTATCTAGGATCACCGCGTGGAGGTGTAGACGGGTCTTAGCAGCTCTGGTTCGCTGGCCCTGACGCTAGCAGTCAGTTATGGGTCTCTGACCGCTGCAGCTCATGCGTTGCTCAGCATCTTGATTCATGTACAATTTAATTGAACTGTAATATTATTAATCGTGCAAGAGTTGTTATGCAGTAGCATTTCAAAGCATAATTAACTATTAAAAACTCATTTTATTTTACTCGTCAAGCAGAAATTGATTAAAATTCAGACAGAACGTTTTACCTCAAACAGTCTTATGGCCTGGTTGCCCAAAGGATCTTGATTGATTGCAATTACATTTTTGTTCTGCAGCAGTTGCTTTGCCTGAACATCGACATTGCGAAGATCCACTGACATGATGAGAGGGGAAGCAAGCAAGGCCCACATACCAAATTGGGCTTTCTGTTGGCAGTAGCTTAGGCCAAAGTCACCGACAACCAGCTAAAATGGAAATAGGTCAAGGATATATGTGTTTATACATTACAGCATATAAATTATTCCACAATCGATGTATGATTATACATATAGCAAGTATGCTAACAAATGAAGCCAATGATGCTTCTTCTTCTTGCTCGTTTGTCTTTAGACCTTGAATTCAATGACTGATGAAGTCGACTCAAGGCTCTGTGCACTTCCATACAGCTTCTCGTGGAAGGACTGTAAAATATATTTTTCCATCATGGGGGCTGTGCCGCAGGCCGAAAGGTCCATAGTGCCAATCTTGAACTTATTGTACAGATGACATCTCATTCTACTGAGTCCTGTACGTAGCCAGAGAATGGTCACCTGGTCTCGTCTAGAGAATTTGTGGTAGGCATCATTTTCTATGTGGCCAGGCTGGTTTTTTTTCTATTTTGCTCTGTACGTTGCCCTGATGGCTGCTTTAGCCTCATTGTATGTGATTTCTGTACGTTGTCCTGATGGCTGCTTTAGCCTCATTGTATGTGATTTCTGTACGTTGCCCTGATGGCTGCTTTAGCCTCATTGTATGTGATTTCTGTACGTTGCCCTGATGGCTGCTTTAGCCTCATTGTATGTGATTTCTGTACGTTGCCCTGATGGCTGCTTTAGCCTCATTGTATGTGACTTTTTGTACGTTGCCCTGATGGCTGCTTTAGCCTCATTGTATGTGATTTTTGTATCACTCTGCAGCAGCATTCCTCCCTCTCTGGTGAATCTGTCTGCCATCTCGTTGCCTGGAGAATGTTGGAATAGGCTGTATCCACTAAGCGAATGATGCAATATGATGAAAGCCTAACTGGTCGCCTTGAGAAGGGTCTTCTTCTTCTTCATCGTACGCTGTTTACAGCGATATTTACGTTGCACTGTTTTATTTTGTTAAGCCTGTGGCTCAGTGCATCCGATTTCAACAGGCGTTTCTGTAGGGATGCCCTCCTTAGCCTTTGACTGTCCCCAGCCTATCTGCAAGGCAGCAGTTGTTTTTGGTCAGAGTTGTCTCTCTTAGGGAAGTTGTCTTGCAGGACTAACGAGTCTTCCTAACTCGTGTCTATAGGGTTTGGCAATGATATGATATGATGGACTATGTACTAGTTTGTACTATCCCAGAAGAGAGGGGGTCCAGTGTGACTGTGTCTCAGGATCGTCACGTCCTGCCAGAAACGTAGCATATGCATGTGAGTGAGGTATCTCTTTGGAGAAGGGTCTACTCCTGGAGAGTCTTGTGGTTTTGGTGCGGGTTGCAGAACAATTGACAGTTGATCCTTGCAGCCCGTCAATTGCAAGAGAAATGTCAAGAACAGAATTATGACCTGTACACAGTTTTTGTTGATCTGACCAGATCTTTTGACACAGCTAATAGGGATGGGCTCTGCCAGATCATGATGAAGTTTGGCTGCTTAGGCAGACATATTGTGGTTGTCTGCTAATTTCATGATCGCTTGTGTATTGTATGAATGAGAACTGTCTTTAACCTTCCAAGTCACTAACAGAATATCAAACAATGTATGCTGTTCCAGGATTGGTCTTTAACCTTCCAAGTCACTAACAGAATATCAAACAATGTATGCTGTTCCAGGATTGGTCTTTAACCTTCCAAGTCACTAACAGAATATCAAACAATGTATGCTGTTTCAGGATTGGTCTTTAACTTAACATCTTTATACTGGTTCAGAAGACTCTGCAGAGTCTCTATACAACCAGTTTAATTTACATTTCATTGCTCTAAAAGCTATGCGCATCCAATCTATTCTTAAATGCATTAATTTTCCCTGCCTCCACTACTTCCTGTGCCAATGCATTCCAAGCATTCACCACTCTCTGACTAAAATTTTTTTTTCTAATATCTAATCTGGACCTTTCTTTAGTCAATTTGTAGCAGTAATTTATCCGTTCCTTTGATTATCTTATAAATCTATATTAAGTCACCAAATTTTTCTCTTTTCTAGGCACTGTAGTCTGGTTTTCTGAGTCTTTCCTCATAACTGTAATTCTGGAATCCCACTACTAGTTTTGTTGCTTTTCTTTGTTTCCTTTCCAGCATGTTTATATCCCCTCTTTACGGGGACGGCGTGGCCTAGTGGTTATGTGACACGGCTCACAACCATAAGGTGCTGGGCTCGATCCCCATCTCAGCACCGGCCGTTACCCCGGGGAAGCAAACCCTTAGAAAATGCAGGAGGAAGCAGACCCTTACATAAAATGCATGCTGAAGTCGGATGCACTGGGCCGACAGGCGCAAAATAAAAACGCAGTTGGGGATTAGAGAAATAAGGTGAACGCAAAAAAAAAAAAAAAAAAAAAAAAAAAAAAAAAAAAATATCCCCTCTTTGATAAAGAATCCACACCTGTACACAGTACTACAATCTAGGTCTAACTAATGCTTTATACAATTTGACAATCACTTCCTTGCTCCTATGTTTTATAGGATAACAATACATAGAATAACAAGCTACTAAACAAGTGGTTTACTTATAATTTAAGAAGTTAAATTGGCTAATGCCATGCTAGACATGATAAAAAGAAGCATTTGATATAAGAGCAAGGAAGTAATAGTCAAACTATATAAATCATTGTGAGACCTAAATTAAAGTACTGTGTTCAGGTGTGGAGTCCATATAATAGAGTGAATATAAACATGCTGAAAAGGATAAAAAGAAGAGCTACAAAAATGATCTCTGGGGTTTCAGAATTATAGTTATGAGGTAAATCTAAAAAAACAGCTCTTCGGTGTCTCGAACAGAGAAGGAATTTGAGGTGATATATACAAGTTTATAAATTAATAAATGGACAGGATAAATTAGACTATACCAAGTTTTTCAAAGTACAACCGGATACAAGAACAAGAGGCACAGCTTCAAATTGTTTAAGGACAGATCCAGATTAAATATTAGGAACTGGTTGTATACTGACTCTGTAGAGCCTTCTAAACCAGTATAATGAAGTTGTTAATTTAGAAGTACACTGTCCTATGAAAACCTGCCATGGTAAGATGCTGCTAATTCTATTGTCAACTATCAAATCTTGTTCACATTCAGTATCTATTAATATCTTCTTCTTTTACTTGGATCTGCAGACTGCTTACCTCATCTGGATCATTCCATGCCCCAGGTTTAGCATAGTAGCTGAAGTTACCAACGTTGTCTCCATAAGTATCAATAACCGAGAGCACACTGTCCCATGAGTCAGTTATATCGTTAAAATTTCTCCACAGGTTGCATGACTTAGAGATTAAGCCGTAGCTGGACTGGTGAGAAATTTAGATCAATTTCAACAAAATATTTATAAACAATAGTACTTTTTGTATTGATGAAGCGTTACCTGTAGCTATTGGTACTTAACTTCTTGGATGTCTTTGAAAAACTCTTGCCTGTCTGAGCCAGTCCTGCATGTTAGTATGTCATCGGATAATGTCAACATTCATCCTGTCCCTGTGAGTTGAATATTGGCCACTTTTACTGTGTAGATGTTGAACAGCACCGGTGAGAGCAGACACCCTTGAGGCAGTCCTGGACATATTTGCCTCGGTTCGGATGTCCACGATCCCACACGTATCGCAACTATTCTTTCCATCAGGGCACATTAGTGAAGGATAGAAGTAACATTTTGAAATCAATCAATGACCGCCTGCTATGGGATTGCTTCCCCAGGGTAACGGCCGGTGCTGTGATAGGGATCGAACCCAGCACCTTCGGTTGTGAGCCATGTCACTTAACCACTAGCCCACGCCGTCCTCGTTATTCATTGATTGAATGTTTGATAAGACATTTTGTTGCTTAACAAATGAATTACTTCAGAGCTGCTTCTTCTACATGTCTCAGTGTTATCGTCGTCTCATCGTCTCGTCATCTCATCATGCATCTACCTGTTGCGATGACTAACATAATATTTTAGCAACGCTATTGTACCTAGGGTAATTTGGATCCTGGTATTCAAACAGGCATGTTGTTAATGTCTGTTGCCAGGTAGCTGCAGACTATTCATAGTAGGTATTTTAAACTTCCTGCAGCTTACTAGGCCTCGGAGAAAGTATAGATAATTTGGGTATATTTTTTACTTGAAATTTTAAATTTTATCCGGGCAGCAGCTGTCTTTTAAGCCTACCCTTTTTAATTTCCAACTGCAAGATTATATTTAACATGCTCAACACTGAACATGATAGTCTGAATTTACTATCCTGAGATCAAGGGAAATTTTTACCAGAAGATCTACGTGAAAAAAATCACATTCCCCATCGTGATTCGAACCACGCACCTCTGGCTCCCGAGGCGGACACCTTACTTGGAGTCCCACTTAAAGATTAACCAAGTTTAGATTTTTTTAATGTTGGATTTTTAGCACCAACTTGACCACTTACCTGAAAGCTCAGTCTAATCACTTGAACTGGTTTGTCCTCCATAGAAATATAAAGCTTGGATAAACCTATGAAGACTATGAGGCTCCCTCCAACTTACAAATTCATGGCATAAATTGGTCACGTAATACAATCCACTAAATCATGGATGGATCAATAATAGTAGAGGTTATTTAAACTTGCCTTGTGTTTTTCTGTAGCTGAACACGCAGTGCCAGTCTGGAAAAACTCTGCCCATGTGAATCTAGTTGACACAGCAATAAATGAGGCGGGTCGGATAGTATCAGGGTGCTAAAACCCACCCCCATTGATAAAATATAGCCCAGAATTTTCAAAGCAGTACCACCCGCAATTCAAAGAAGTGTCACAGTGGAAATTGAATGTGAAAAACAGGAGCTTGACCCTAGGCACTCAATGTTTGGACATCAGGTACAGAGCACAAGACTCAAATCCAGACAGCTTCCTAAAATCAATACAGCCCATACAAACCCTGAAAGTCGTCGTATCGAGAGATGGCACGAACTGATGCAGACCCCAGAGATGGAACTTCAGGAGGAACCTGCCCTCCAGACATCATCTACCATACACAACATGGAAATCGCTAAACAGACTCCGAGCTGGTGTATCACAGTGCAAGAGGAATATCAAACGACGGGGATACGTAGATGATGACACACGTGACTAGCGCAATACAGGACCCAGACCACCTGATGACCTGCCCAAACCTCCAGGAAACATGCAATATGTGTGACATGCTGGAGGCAAATGACAAGGCAATCAATGTCCCTAAATACTGGATGCATGCTGTATAACGGGGTGCTTGGACAGGGGAAGTAAGTAAGTGAGTAAGTAGAGGTTATTAAAAACACATCTTAGTCGTACCACATTTAGCTTGTAAGCCCATTCATAAAATGGCCATTCACAGGAAAAGACCATTGGGTGTCCTGTCTTATTCAGAAAGAACTGCATTATTGGATAACCTGAAATATACAATGCAACCAATCGTCAGTAATTAAAGGATCAGTTCATTGTAATCTTTCAGTAGCGGTAATACTGCTACAAACATTACTGGCAAATAATTTACTGGCAGTCATATAATACATATTGTGTACAGATTTTTTGTCTCACAATCAACACTTGGAAAACTGTAGTACTTTTCCAGTTTGCTCCTGGGAAGCCCGATTGTGAACCAAACATAATTATACAAAACCAATTGAAAGCCATATTGTGAACCAAACATAATTATACAAAACCAATTGAAAGCCATATTGTGAACCAAACATAATTATACAAAACCAATTGAAACCCATAAATTGAAACCCATATTGTGAGCCAAACATCATTATACAAAACCAATAGAAAGCCATATTGTGAGCCAAACATAATTATACAAAACCAATTGAAAGCCATATTGTGAACCAAACATAATTATACAAAACCAATTGAAACCCATATTGTGAGCCAAACATCATTATACAAAACCAATTGAAACCCATATTGTGAGCCAAACATCATTATACAAAACCAATAGAAAGCCATATTGTGAGCCAAACATCATTATAGAAAACCAATGTCTCCAGACAGTTCTTCTACTCCTTTGTTGTTTGTTCTCCAACTTTCACTACCAAGCCCTGAAAAGGCTTTGCAGGTAGCAGGATGTTGTCTGGGAATGGAATGTGTCGCCCCTTTCAGTCCGACACATCCTACTTCAGTAATCATTTTTGGGTACATGGCTAGCTTTCCCTCTTTCATCCCTTCTATACTGCTCTGTTGCAGTCTGTTATCTAGGATCACCACATGACGGTGGATAAGGGTCTTGGCAGCTTTGATTTGCTGACCCTGTTGCTTGCATTCAGCTTCGGGTCGCTGACTGCTACAGCTTGTGCGCTGCTCAGCATCTTGATCCTCTCCAGGCAGTTGATATCTTCACCTATCACTTGCCGTACCCTCACCAGAGAAGTGAATATCGACTCTTAGGGAAAAAAACAAGATTGCAAAGACAAGCTCTGCATTTGAAAGACTGCATGTGAATGTCTTGAGCTGATATGACATCAGTATCACCACTAAGGTAAAGCTCTATCACACTGTAATGTAACCATTCTTCCTTATGACTGCAAAACACGGACAGTGTATAGCAGTGTGCAGCTTAATAATTTCCACACATTCAGTTCAGTTCAAGTGCCATCTTCGAATCAAAGGTCGGCTGCAATGGATCTCCAGTGTACTCTTTCTCTTGCCATAATGGTGCAATCTGAGAGGCTTTTTTCAGTCCATCTCCTGATGTTATCCGCTCACTGAAATCGTTGTCTGCCTCTAGAACGGCTGCCTTTCACCCTATCATCCAGTTTCATCTTCAACAAGGAGGTATGTCTTGTTATAGGACCAAAATAACATAACTGTCTAACCCTGATTTCGGTCATTAATTCTTTTTTCATCCCCCAACTTTTTCTATACCTCCAAATTTGTTTTCTTCTCTTTCCAAGAAATGCGAGCCAATCTTCTATATACCAACAATTCAAAAGGCTTCGATACTCTTTTCCAACTTGTTATGCATTGTTCATGTTTCTGCGCCATAAAGTAGTGACGAGTATACATAGCACCTGTCAACTCTCATTTTCAAATTCTGAAATGAGCTGTCTCTAAAGGCTGCTCAGGATTAGGTAGTAGGACAAAGTACTAAACTCTGAAATACTCAACATGTCAAACATGTTTGGAAGGCAATGAAGCTGCAGACACACTAGCAAAGAGTAGAGGAGCATCCCCACAAACAGACCTGAGTATCACATATAGTGAGGCCAAGACCATAATTAAAGCCAACTTCAGGGTAAAATGGGCTGATCAACACCCCGACTTCCGAAAAGAAGACAGCTACTATAACTTAACTAGAGAAGAGTAAGTCATCATCTTCAGACTGAAATTTCAGCATAACAGATTCAAGGGTCATCTTTACAACAAAATGAGGATTGGGACAGATGACAGATGTGGGGAGCATATCATGACAGTGGAACACATCCTGCAAAGCTGCAGGCTCATGCAGGAAAAGACAGAACAATACTGACCTTGTGAGACAGAAGCTATATAGAGATGAAACAGCCTTACAAACAACGGTGTCCTTTATAAGAGAAACTGAAACCTTGATCTGAGGATGAACAAAGAAGAAGAAGAAGAAATATGTTTAGCATCAATATGCTTTCGCAAAAATCCCAGATAAGATTGATAGGGACATGTTATTTGCATGCCTGCGGGGTGACTCCTCAAGCAGCTGTGGTAGAGTTAGCTCAGAGTGACAGAAGGAATGCTACGTAGATTCCTTAAAAAGTCTTTGAAAAGCTTTAATATTGATGTCACCTCCTTGGAGCTGCTTGCACAGAACCATTCTCCCTAGTGTATTAGCATCACACTCACTGAGCAAAATATCATCGCTGAGGATCAGAGAAAGTGAGTTTCCAGAAATAAAAGAGATTACAACGACCCCACAGCCAACATCTCAAATGTTATAATGAGTAGAAATAAATGAAAAAAATTGTTTAAAGTTGATTAAAATTAAATTTAATCCAAATTTATGAATTGTTATGGTCAGATACCGCACCGAGATAAAAACACAAACAAAACCTACATTACGAGTAAAAGGCCTTCATCAGGGGAAACAAATAACAACAATGCTGATCTAGCAAATCATAGAAGAAGGGATGAATACATGTATGGGGGATATCAACACATAAGGAAAGAATAGTGTACTTATCTGATTTTACATCTCACATCACGACTTATCGGGTCGTCGGCTCAACTAAAAAAAAAATGTATGTTATATGTGAGGCAGAATCTGCTGTTCCAGGATTTGGCTTTACACTCATAAGAGATTGCATCTTGCAGCACAAGTCTGATGCTATCATCATCTTTGCTTGCGATGGACAATTATTATTATTATTTAGTAGAGATGTGCATTTCATTGCCTTCATTGCATTGAGGAATTTATGGAAGTCAAAAGAAGTTAAAACCACCACCAAAATAAAAATCTTCAACTCAAACATAAAAGCTGTTCTATTATATGACTCTGAAACACGGAGGACATCACATGTACTTATGAAAAAGTTACAGACTTTTGTAAATGGTTGCCTGCGCAAAATACAGGGATGGAAATGGTACGACAAGATCAAAAATGTGGAACTGAAGAAAAAAACTGGACAAATACCAGTAGAGTATGACATACGAGGGAGACGATGGCGATGGATAGGCCATACATTACAGAAAAAAAGTTGATAACATTACCAGACAAGCTCTGTTCTGGAATCCACAGCGCAAGAGAAGTATAGGAAGACTAAGACACTCATGGCAGAGGAAACTGGAAGCAAATATAAAGGCAGCAAGCAGGACGTGGAAAGAATTGGCTCAGATGGCTCATGATAGAAAGACTTGGCGAGTATTTGTTGAGGACCCATGCTCCACAGAGAGCTGACAGATCTTTGATTGAGAGATGTGTATCATACTTCAATTCTTCATATTAGAAATGGTAAAATAATATTGAATAGTAAATCAGTAATCACTTGAAAGTTAAATCAAATCACAATGTCTTCAAACATTATTGATGGCCTGGTTGTGTGTACTTCCTCAACATTGGCTTTTGTCGTCTTATCAGACGATAGTAATTGTGCTTTTAGCATAATGCTCGGGCAGAAATATAGAGACCATGTGTTGCCAATACAGTATGGTCTCTCTCTTGGTCTGTCTTGTTTGCTCCAAGGGAAAGGTGATACCAATACATTTGGAACACGGGAAGCTGCAGAAGCTGTCGGATCAGCAGAGCAATGCTCTATCTGTTTGCCTGTCTGGGCTTCACTCCTAGACCAGCTGCCAACCAAGGCTAAGGGCCTGGTCTGCCCTACCCCAACACTCAACTGAGGTTGCCTTTCCTCGCTCTAGGATAAGGCATTGTATCCTCTTGCGTGTGCTTCTTCGCACATCGTCGGTTGTCAGGTTTGGCAGACACTGGCCAACTATCGGAGTTATCAGAAAACAGGTGGCACAGCCATATCTGACAAAACCCAACAAGATATGCCAGTATCTTGTCTACAAAGATTCAGATAGTTTGAAATCAGAGTTTTCCTTCTCCTAGATGATGTGTACTTACCAAAACGCATATCATTAGGATCTGAGTTGCAGCCATCAAACTTAAGCAAGTCAATTTTCCATTCAGCAAAAGTGTTAGCATCAGACTCCATATAAAACTCGCTTCCTGGGTATCCTGCACAAGTCTTTGAACCAAAATCCTCATAGATTCCCAGTTTGAGTCCCTTTGAATGGATCTATGGAAGATAACAGAAATGTGCGGAGAAGAAAAGAAGACATAAGGCATTACATTTGTATATTACCACTTTCGCTTAAGAGACAATCGATGACAGCACTAGGCACAATTATAAGTCAAAATTAAATTATTTTGCTTGATGATGTTTGTCCATCACAAGTGATGAATACCACTCTCTATGTTTAGATGGGTCTGAAGTCTTTTCTCTTGCTGTGTCGGATAAATTGGGTGACTTGCGCGGTGATTTGGATTAAATTTAGGAAGAAACTGTGCTCTTTGTCAACTTCACTCTCTGGTCCTGAGCTTACATTTGGCCAGTGGCAAGATATTTATCAAGATGACTGGAGAGAGCACAGGATGCAAATATTTCCTGAGAGTTTACTCCCAAAGTCTTTCCCGGAAACAGGTATCCCGCAAGGCAGCGGAGGGGAGGATGACATCTAACGTTGTGTGTCGTGCCTTACACATACCACTAGAGGTCGTAGGGGCATCTCTCCTGGGCCGTGTTCTAGTTCATTGTAGTTGTGTTTAAATTTCAGTCACCAAAACTGACACTGTCTGCAGCTAGGGAGAAGGGCACCAATTTCGTGAAGTTCAGCCATGTGAACTAGACCATGAAAAAATGACACATGTTCAAGCGTACTGCTATTCATATAGCTGATTTCCAGGCCAGGATAGTCGGAGGGAAGAAAACACAAAAACAAACAAATTAACCAGTCCAAATGGAAAACAACAACTTGTTTCCATGAACACAAGCACAAGTCATCGACTAGTGTGAATTCCAGACAAATCCGTGATCTGACGGCATCGATAATGAACTAAAATATCAGAGCAATGTATACCCGCAGCCGGTTGGGCACGATCTTTGCCACTTTTTTGTTTTTGTATACACACACACACACACACACCCCCCCCCCCCCCCCCCCCCCCCCTCTTTCATATAATAACATATTATATTTTTAAATGGTAACATAAAATAAGTTCAGAACAATTTGAACTAAATTTCTAAAGCACACATCCCACAGGTCATATACTGTTCTCCTGTGCCATCTTTACATACGTAAGCCTACTGTGCCGAGGTTGGAGAGCTTGCGAGCCCCAATGATCCAAGGGGCTATGCCGACTGGAGTTTTGCTCCTGGCAGGGTCACCCAAGCCAGACAGGTGCTTTTTAGAGGGGCCAGACCAAAGGGCTGAGATGCAGGTGGAGCCCTATAGGTGTAGCTGCAGAACCCACCGACGAGTGGTACATGCTCTGGGATGCACCAATCTATCCCCACTTCATTGATGAAATGCATTCTTGTCTCGTTCTTTATTTTTTGTCCTCTATCATTTATCCTCATGGATGACAAACAGATGCAGACCAGCAGACATTGCACTTCTGCCCCTTTGTGACAATTTTCCAGGTGGCGGGGAATGACACACGTACCATCATAACAGATGGGCTGGCAGAACTGACGGAAGAATGATGAGATAGCTGATGAATATGATATGTCCCTGGCAGCACGTGACAATCCTGGAACACTGACACATTGGACTACCTTCCTTTGAGGATACTCAAAAGATCCATCTATAACCCCCCTTCGCAATCATGATGCCTCTAAGACAACAGATTTTATACGAGATTGGGCGTCACCTCAACAATTGAGGAGGATATGATCTTTTGTCCGAAAGCATTGGGCTGTCAAGATCTGTCAGCTCACAGCTAAAGGGGAGGCATTGGGCTGTAACGATCTGCCAGCTCACAGCTAAAGGGATTATATCATCATCAGCATCATCACCTGTGCCATATTCTGCAATATCTTATTTAAGTGTGGTCTCAGGAGGTAAGATAAGAGATATTGAAAGTTAATCTAGAATATAGGTCAATAAACAAAAAACAAAATCTCTATATTTGCAAATTAAAATAAATTGGAACTCTGATTAAATGCAGAAATAATTATGTTAAATTAATTAAATAATACCAAGTATTTCTTGGACTCCAACAACATCAGCCTGAAGGTGTACAATAATGATATCATCATCATCATGTAGCATGTCCTTTATAGAACGTCGCTCCCATCACAGTCTGTCTGAAAGAAACTCGTTCCCGTGCCAGAACTCCAACCTCCATGACAGTCATATCCAGGCATTCCTGGATATCTTGGTGCCATCGTCTTCTTGGTCTACCCCTTCCTCTTTTGCCTGGCACCATACCTTCCATCACCGTCCTCTCAAGACCATTGTGTCTCTTGATGTGACCAAAGTATTTGCATTTTCTAGCCAAAATGGAATTGATAAACCAGTTCTCCTCTATGCTCAACTCTTGCCGAATGTCTACATTTGTTCTTTTCTCTGTCCAGGGTATTCTGAGGATCTTTCTGTAACATTTTGACTCAAAGGATTCGATTCTTTGTCTGGAAGTTTTGGTAATCGTCCATGATTCGCAGCCATAAGCTGCCACAGGAAAAATACAGGCTCTCCAAGACTTTTACTTTTTATCGTTTTGTTGGTACTCTGCCAATAATGATATATTTTCACAAATTAATAGCAAAGTCCATGGAGTTGACACTCTGGTCCGCCATCACCTGTCTGTGTTTAGTCATGTGGTTCAACTGGACCAGGCAGGAAGTTCCTGCTCACCAGATAATGTTGGCTTGGCTTGGCTTCGTTCATTCTCAATCTCCCACTACCAAACACTGAAAGGGTTTAAGTAGCAGAATGTAGTCCAGAGAACGGAATGCGTTGTGTCGTAGTTTACAGCTTGACTGCGATATTTGCACCTTTTGGTCCAACACATCTGACTTCAGCAAGCATTTTTTGAGTACTGGGTTAGCAATCCCTCTTCGACCCCTTCTCCTTAGCCAGTCTGCCCTGCTGCAGAATGTTATCCAGGATTACCGCGTGGAGGTGTAGAAGGGTCTTGGCAGCTTTGGTTCGCTGGCCGTGACGCTAGCAGTCAGCTATGAATCGCTGACCACTGCAGCTCATCCGCTGCTCAGCATCTTGATCCCCAGATAATGTTTAAATAAGTTATGTGTAACAACAGTCTCCCACCGGCTGACTGGAGGCATGGGAGTGGCCGCCCCCGTTCTACATGGCTCAGGCAGATACCAGTCTCTCCTTCAACACTGGAAGAGGTTTGGCTACAAGCCTCAGCAGCTAGACATGGTAACGGTCGACTGACGCAACGGTCCTCAGATGCCTAGCCAAACATTATTATGGAAATGAGAAAGGTTATAACATTGTGCAGTTCTTCAGTCATTAAACATGTTGCCCTGGCATCTTTATAATAATGTGAGTTAGAAACTCCTATTATCGGTGTTGGAAAAAACTGCTTTTTAGGCATCATACCAATTTTTAGCGGAAGCTAAGCAAAAAGTAACACAACTTACATAGTCAGCAAGAGCTCTCATACCACTTGGAAATCTGATAGGATCTGGCACAAGCTGTCCATTAATGTCCCTTTCTTGAGCGGGCCAACAGTCATCTATATTTACATACTCGTAACCAGCATCTTTGTACCCCTCGGATACCATTAGGTCTGCCATCTTCATGAAGAGACGCTCACTGAATTAATTATAATATCACTATTAAATGTTTCATTTACAACAAGCAACAAATTAAATCAATAAATCTACAAACTGTAACGGATTACACTGTTAAATATCTCGTATGCGCTTTATATAATTGTATACGGCCGCTGTTTAAAAAAATGTTAACCGATTTATGTACATTGGCATAACTTTGTCTCAGGTTATTCTCACGTTGTTGTTGTTTATCCATCGTTTCCGAAGAGGATCGTATTGTCATCTGTGATGAGATGACACTATGATGTGTGTGAATTTCGATTTAAGTGAGGGAGAGTTGCGCACCATCAGCCTCACTCTCTCTCGTCCTGATCCCATTTGATTCAATGGCAAGTTATGATTAAAATGACTGGAGCAGTAAGCCAGATGCAGGGAATGATCAAGGGGATTTCCTGTGTCTAGCCTTGCTCCAAACGCTCCACAGCGAGTTGCTGGTAGTTGCCTTGCTGTCCATTGAACAGCCAGTGGTTCTTCCACACAGTCCACCAAATCCAGTCTTCACATGTTTAGGTAGACAAGCCCTATATCACTGTGGGTTTATTAGACTGATCTCATAGATTATTCTCATAGATGATGAGATTAATACAATAATAGCTAGCGCAGGTGCGGTATTTGACAGATTTCATAGTACGGTGGTGTGATAGGCAAATGATCAGGACTCAAACAAAAATGAAGATCTACGCTGCAGTTGTTCTACCTACCCTCTTATATGTGATTGAGACCTGGATTGTCTATAGTCGTCATGTCAGAAAATTAAATTTTAAATCACTTGCACATGCACTACCTTTGGAAACTACTGAGGATTAGATGGCAAGACATGATGCCAAATACAGATTTGTTAGCGTGATCAGGAATGTCAAGCATACACATTGATATATATGAGGCATGTTCAAATGAAACCGGACCAAACTGCAACAAGTGAACGATGACGTTACTTCTGGTGTAAACAGCACATACCAACCATCAAGTTTACAAAATTTCAGTATCCTTTGACTAATAGTTTTCTCAGCAGATCGTTGAAAACATGGCAGGTGTGATATGGAATCCGTCCAGAGTTGATCAGCGAGTGGTGATTCGGTTTCTAACATTTGAAGGATGTCGACCAGTTGACATTCATCGCAGAATGCAGGCAGTGTATGGTAACAAAAGTGTGTCGAAGACAACAGTGAAGAACTGAACAATAATGTTTAAAGAAGGATGTGAGTTAATGAAAGATCTTCCGAGATCAGATGAGGAGCATATTATTGCGTTAGATGATACCATCGCCAAACTTCAGCAAATTCGTGTGGACCGTCGTCAGAGCTTGTGTTCTCTAGCAGAGGAATTTGCTGTGGTGGAGCAGATATTTTTGAAGAAAATAAAAAGCAGAAAAATAACAAACATGTTGATGCTGTCAAGCGCCATGACAGTCTACTGAAAGTTATATTGGAGTAGAAGGCAAAAGAGCCAGAGGGCGGCAGATGTACAGATGGACAGACAACATCAAGATGTGGTTGGGACACAGTTTGACTGAGTATACCAACCTGCCACTGGACTGAAACAGCTGGAGATCCATTTCTGTCAACCTCTAATACAGAGACGGCACTTGATGATGATGAAATATCTAACCTATTCTAATTATTTTCTGGTAAAATAAAAATAGGATTGTTTAACTTGCCTAATGCAATTATCAGGATCATTGACACAATCTACGTTGCAACGAAATCGTTCCCATGATAGCCAGCCCATAGGGGGAGTCAAAGCCAAGCCATTATCCAAAGCTTGTGTCAAATGACTAGCCAACAGGAATAGATACACTTGAAGATGCATAACCTGTGAAGAGACATCATTTGTAACATTTCAATAATGTCATGTATTATGCAGTCACAATTTGTTTTAACAAATGTATTTTCTCTATGTCAGCATAAATGTACAGTGGGTGGTGAGGAAATAGATCAGGTCACACATTTTGAATATCTGGACTCCAGAATTGACAAAAATGGCGACTGCTCGAAAGAAATCAGAAGAAGACTAGCTATGGCAATGCAGAGACTGAACAGCCTGAAGAAATTATAGCAGAGCACCAAAAAAATGATAAAAGTAAAAGTCTTGAGAGCCTGTGTTTTTTCTGTGGCAGCTTATGGCTGTGAATCATGGACGATTACCAAAACTTCTAGACAAAGAATCGAATCCTTCGAGTCAAAATGTTATAGAAAGATCCTCAAAATACCCTAGACAGAGAAAAAAAAAATGTAGACATTTTGCAAGAGTCGAGCATAGAGGAGAACTGGTTTATCAATTCCATTTTGGCTAGAAAATACAAATACTTTGATCACATCAAGAGACACGACGATCTTGAGAGAACGGTGATGGAAGGTATGGTGCTATGCAAAAGAGGAAGGGATAGACCAAGAAGACGATGGCACCAAGATATCCAGAAATGCCTGAGTATGACAGTGGCGGAGGCTGGAGTTTTGGCAAGAGAACGAGTTTCTTTCAGACAGACTGTGATGGGAGCAACGTTCTACAAATAACATGCTACATGATGATGGTTTTCTCTATATGTATTTGAGCTATTTCAGTTAGGGAATAACCTGGAACCTAAACTGACAAAGATATTGTTGCTCTGGATGGGCAGCCTTCTTGTCCATTAGCATGGTCCTGGATGATTGCCAAGACTAGAACCTACACATCTCTCTCTTCAATTCCACTGTGCTTCTTGCGATGTGCTATGGTGCTGAGACATGGACACTAACAAAAATCACTGGAGGATAAATTTAAAACGAGCTAGGCCTCTCTTGAAAGACGCTTTGTCGGAATCACTCTCTGGAACCAACGTATGCAAAATCTACACAGTTACAACATATGATGATGGTCCTTGGTGAATGTTGCAGTAATCTATGCAGACAAGGCAAAACATTGATGGGCATTCACATGTTGCAATTAAACTATGGTCGATGGAGCACGGTGACAGCAATCTGGTACTCCGGCGGCAAAAATAGACCACAGGGAAAACCTCCAATGTGTTGGTTAGACTACCTTGCAGCCCACAACAACATCTAAGATGCCTCTGGAGTAGTGCTTACCCCCCACTGGACTTCCGTGGCCCTAGACATGGTCTGCTGGAGACAAAGTTGGGACAAAGTTGGGACCCACAGCTACGCTGAGGAATGGGTCATCAAGATCAACAAGTACTTAGCTTGTTTTGGCTTGGCTTGGCTTCGTTCATTCTTAATCTCCCGCTACCAAACACTGCAAGGGCTTAAGTGGCAGAATGTAGTCCAGAGAACGGAATGCGTTGTGTCGTAGTTTACAGCTTGACTGCAATATTTGAACCTTTTGGTCCAACACATCTGACTTCAGCAAGCATTTTTTTAGTACCGGGCTAGCATTCCCTCTTCGATTCCTTCTCCTTAGTAAGTCTGCCCTGCTGCAGCCTGTTATCCAGGATCACCGTGTGGAGGTATAGAAGCGTCTTGGCAGCTTTGGTTCGCTGGCCCTGACACTAGCAGTCAGCTATGAGTTGCTGACATCTGCAGCTCGTGCGCTCCTTAGCTTGTTTTGATGACACATTTGGTTAATATTAAAATCCCTACACAAATATATTTTTCTTTAACTAAAGCTAATTTAATTACAAATGTCACAATATATTTACAGTGTCACATAATTTAGGTAACGGAAAATATCAGTTCCATTGCAACAATTGCCATCGAAGATGAAGATAACTCTTCCTGTACTAAGATGGAGCCTAAGTGAGGCGAGGTGGGCAGTTCCCTTCCTTGCTGTGTTGAATTTTCCCAACACATATGTCAGGTACACATTTACAGCTGGGTCGACTGGATGAGTGGTCTTACCAGGCACGAACCACGGCCTGGATATTTGATTCTGTCTGTAAGTGAACTCAAACCCTGGCATGCTGTTATCCCAGCCAAGTAAGCCATCTCACTGTCGACTAGGCTACACGCTTCATAGTTTACAAATTTATTAAATTTGCTAAAGTTGGTTTGTCCTCATTTCACATTTTGTTTTCTTTCATTTAGGATTTCTCAAATTCTTCTTCTCTAAGGATTAGCTTACTCTCTTTATTTTAGATAATAGGTATGGCCTACATGGTATTCGACAACATGCGACACATACTGACATGCAAACAGATAAATCAGAATTTGAAAATGAGTATTGTCCGGTGTTGTGTATACTTGTCACTTCTTTATGGCACAGAAACATGGACAAATTGGAAAAGAGTATTGCCAGGTGTTGTGTATACTTGTCACTTCTTCATGGCGCAGAAACATGGACACATTGGAAAAGAGTATTGAAGCCTTCAAAATGTAGGGATATAGAAGATTGGATCGCATTCCTTGGAAAGAATAGAAAACAAACTTGGAGGTACTGAAAAAGTTTGGGCGTGAAAAGAGAATTAATGACCGAAATCAGGGTTAGCCAGTTAACATTGTTTTAATCATATAACAAGACATACCTCCTTGTTGAAGACCATGGGTCACTGACCCTAATGCAATCTGCCAATTATGGGCCACTGACCCTGATGCAAGCAGTCAGCCAGCAATGGGTCACTGACCGTGATACAGCCAGCCAACTATAGGTCACTGACCTTGATACAAGCAGCCAGCCAGCTACAGGTCACTGACCCTCATGCAAGCATCCAGCTATAGGTCACTGACGCTCATGCAAGCAGTCAACTATGGGTCCCTTACCCTAATGCGGGAAGCCAGCTATGGGTCACTGACCCTGATGCAAGCAGCCAGCCAGCTATGGGTCACTGACCCTGATGCAAGCAGACAACCAGCTAAGGGTCACTGGCCCTGATGCAGCCAGCTAGCTATGGGTCACTGACCCTGATGCAAGCAGTCAGCTATGGGTCCCTGACCCTGGTGCAGGCAGCCAGCCAGCTATGGGTCACTGACCCTGATGCAGGCAGCCAGCTATGCGTCACTGACCCTAATGCAAGCTGCCAGCTATGGGTCCCTGACCCTGATGCAATCAGTCAGCCAGCTATGGGTCCCTGACCCTGATGCAAGCAGTCAGCTATGGGTCTTGTTTAGCTCCATTTTATCATTCAGGCATACACAGGGTATCTCACTCGCTGCCAGTCTCTGACTTTCCCATATAACTTTTAAACCAATTAATGTATTTCATTAAAATTTGGCATGGACATACTGTGAACGAGTTTAATGGCGAGGAACGCCATACTGGGTATTTTCAGCAGATGTAGCCACATGCCACACCTCAAATGTCAACATGGCTGAAATTGATTCCTTCTTTGAAGATTGTGTCATTTCTAAGGGACTTTGACCACCAAATAAAGACAGCCACAGAAACTACATTGCTGGGGCCATTAATATGGATTTCAAATGACAAATGAAGTGGAAGAAGAAGATATTCTATATCTCTGTATATTGTCATCTAAATGCCCAAGTTATAATTGCTAGAGATAGTAGAACTAGTAATAGTTGTAGTTGTAGTAGTAGTAATAGTAGTAGTAGTAGTAGTAGTGGTAGTAGTAGTAGTAGTAGTAGTAGTAGTAGTAGCAGCAGTAGTAGTAGTAACTGTAGTAGCAGCAGCAGTAGCAGTAGTAGTAGGGTGATAGTAGTAGTAGTAGTAGTAGAAGTAGCAGTAGTAGTAGTAGAAGTAGTGGTAGTAGTAGCAGCAGTTTCGGTAGTCGTAGTAGCAGCAGTAGTAGTAGTAACTGTAGTAGCAGCAGCAGTAGCAGTAGTAGTAGGGTGATAGTAGTAATAGTAGTAGTAGAAGTAGCAGTAGTAGTAGTAGAAGTAGTGGTAGTAGTAGCAGCAGTTTCGGTAGTCGTAGCAGTAGCAGTAGTAGTAGTTGTAGCAGTTGTAGCAGCGATAACAGTAGTAGTAGTAATGGTAGTAGTAGTGGCAGTGGGAGTAGTAGCAGTAGTAATGTAGTAGTTGCAGTAGTAGTAGTACTTGTTGTTGTTGCAGTAGTAGTATTAGTAGCAGCAGCAACAGTAGTAACAGCAGTAGTAGTAGTTAGTAGTAGCCCTTTTCAGTCATGACTGAATATAGAACGATGCGACCATGGTGCAGTAACTATCTTCTGGGTTGTTGTTGTTGTTTTCTGTCTCCTCCCTGGCTGTGCCGGTTCATTCCCCTGTGTTGCCAGAACTTCTTTTCACCAAGCATGACGTGGCTCTTTGGCGTACATCGTCACTTGTATCGGTCTGCAGCTTCGTCTTCCCATGATGTCACACTCATGCCCAGGGCCTTCACATCATGCTTACACACATCTTTGAACCTCAGCTATGGTCGATCGACTCATACGAGTATTTTTTTTTGCCACCCACCAACTGTCCATATAGGATTATCTTTGGGGATGCGACTGTCTTTAATACGACGAACTTGACCAAGCCATCGTAGTCTTCGCTGTCTAAGAAGAGTGGGCATGATTGGGACGTGCAAGGTTGATTTTCAATTGAATATTTGGACAGAAACGACCGGCGTTAGCTGCTCTTCCTGGTATATATGTCTCTAATTGTAATTAGTATCGCCATACTCTGACTGATCTTTTCTAAAAGTGTTATAGACATAAACAATGTTTACTAATCAATTAACAACGGTGTCATCGTATTATTTAATGTTCAACAGGCAAATACAATTGAACTGGCTTGTAAATTCACTGCCCGCGTCAAAGTACGGAATATCCAAATTTGATGAAGTTAGACTTGTCAAAGAGCAGTTGAGTTCAGTTACTCGTAGATAGATGAAAGAACAACAGAACATATATTTTCAGTACTGCAGAACTGTAATAAATTTGTTACTTAGAAAATAAACAAAACATGCTTAACTGTTATTGATGTGCAATGCCTGGCCGAATACTGTTACATGTATATTCACTTAGCACTATGGCTCAGACATCAGCTGATGCATTGTTTACAAACGACCAGATAGTGTCACATGACAGTGTACGTATTTAACAATTAACCAATTGTCCGTTTCTGATTAACTTAACTAAGTGGCTTACATGTGATTCGCCGGGATACAGTTCACACATTAATGCACCTTTATAGAAGCCCCTTTCAGTCAGGACTGACTATAGGATTATATGACTTGGAATGGTTAACAAAAAAGATATAGTTAGCTTGTATTCTTGTCTTTCTCCTTGCGGTGTTATCTTTTCACTTCTATGTGTTGCAAGAGCTTCGCTACGCCAGGCGTGAGGTGTGGTGGAGGCAGAGGGAGGTGTTATAGAAGTAGTGACACCAACGACCCTGCCTGATCAGTACTGGCCCTCTCATTATGAAAGAGGTGGCCAATGGCGACAACCCCTGATCCATCGGCCCAGACCCCTCCTGCTGTCGTCGATGCCACAACGCCATATTCTAAGACTGGTCACACATATCCAGTGCTCAGAATAACTTGACTTACTTAACGTCTTTATATTGGTTTAGAAGACTCTGCAGAGTCTGTATACAACCAGTTACATTTGCATTACCCTGCTCTAAAAGCTATGCGCATTCAATCTATTCTTAAATGCATTAACTGTCCCTGCCTCCACTACCTCCTGAGGTAATGCATTCCAAGCATTCACTACCCTCTAATATATAATCTGGACCTCTATTTAGATAATGTGTAGCCTATCTGTGCCCTATTGTTCTTGTAGGTGGTTGTGTTTTGAAAAACTTGTTATATTCAAATTTAACCTTTTCTGTGATTATCTTATAAACCTGTATTAAGTCACCTCGAATTCTTCTCTTTTCTAGACACTGTAAGCCGGGTTTTCTGAGTCTCTCCTCATAACTGTAATTCTGGAATCCCACTATCAGCTTTGTTGCTCTTTTTTGTATCCTTTCCAGCATGTTATATCTCCTCTATGATAAGGACTCCACACCTGTACATACTACTCAAATCTAGGTCTAACCAATGTCATATACAGTTTGACAATCACTTCCTTACTCCTATGTTTAACATTTATTTGTATCATGCATAACATTGCATTTGCCCTTTTCACTGCTACCTGGACTTGCTCACTCACTATCTGTGTGCTCTAATATAACCCCTTTTCCTTATCTATCATTCTAATATTGTTCTTGTCCATTCTGTAATTATGTTCCATATTGAATCTACTCATGTAGATGACTGTACATTTATCTAGATTAAACTTCATTTACCATATCACAGACCATTCTCGAATGGTATCTAAATCTGACTTCAATATATCCACTTCTGCTATAGACGAGACACTGCTACATAGTTTTGTGTCGTCAGCAAATTTTTCAATCATTGATCATATATCAATGTCCAAATCGTTTATAAATAAATATATATATATATATATTTATATATATATATATATATATATTTAACAACATTGGTTAAAAAACCGAGCCCCGTGGCACTCCATTTTTTACTTCACTCCACTCATAGTACTTATTTATGCCCGCTCTCTGCCTTCTTCCCGTTAAAAAAAATGTCAATCCATTTGGCAACTTTCCCACCTATTCCATGTGATATAAACTTTTTATATAATCTTCGATGAGGTACTCTATCTAAACCTTTGCAAAATCTAGATAAATAACATCCCTTTATCTATCATTTTAGTAACCTCATCCATGAATTCCAAGAGATTTTTTAAGCACGATCTCCCTCTAGTAAACCCATGCTGACTATTTCTTATTAGATTGAACCTGTCTAGATGCATTAGACTGTTTTCTTCGATTATTGATTCTAACAATACACAGACTATGCTCGTTGGTTGGTTGTTTGGTTGGTTGGCTGCTAATGCCCACAATGGGTTGGTAACCCTTTTGTGCTCCCTGAAAAGGACGGAACTTGTGGCAGAATATAGTAGCTTTCCTGACATCCTCAGCGTGCTGATGAAGTCGACAAGGGTCCTCCAGGCAGTTATGCAATGATTTGCTTCATCTGTGTGTCGCTCACTGCTACGGCGATCACGTCTAACCTCACCTTGTTAGTGAGACTGTTGTCCTCGACAACAGCCCGTTTCCAGGACGACCAACGAAGAGGTCACGTGAGGGTCTTGGCCAGTATATTTCTGTGAGACGTGGAGGTGGCCAGTGCCCTTCCTTGCTGTTTTTAACTCTTCCTAACTCATGCGTCAGGTACCCATTTACAGCTGGGTTGACTGGAGAAGCAGTTCCCGATTAAAATCACGACCCTGATTATTTTAGTCTCAGGACGCGATTCAAACCGAGACACGCTGTTACAACAGAAAATGGCGGATTGCTCACTATGAACTGAGCTAACGAGCTTCTCACATAATTTGGGCAAATGTTCATTTACTCCACAACGTTCTGAAGTTGTCCATAGTTGGTACCTATTCACTCTATTGAATGTCTTCTCTTCGCAGACACACTGGCGAAATAAGGTGCAAGGTTACCACAAGCAGATTAAATTATGACCTACGAAGAGTCCCATGGGTTTACCAGGGGCAGATATATGGACAAACGGGGAACAGAGCATACTGGCTACACACATACACAAAAATGATGCTTATTACCAGTTGAACATAAGAGAGCAGGTCGTGGTCTTCAGACTCCGGACAGGCCACACCAGGCTGAGGTACCATCTATTCAATAAACTGAAAATAGGTGCTACTGACGAATGCACTAGTTCAGGGAAAATGTCCCATGAACATCTGCTGCAAAATTACCCGACATACGACGACCAGAGAAAGCATATGTGGCCATCACCAGTGCTAACACTAGACAAGCTCTATGGCAGTGTCGACAGCTTCAGGATGACCGCTGCTTTATTTGAAGTCGGCGTCTGACAGCGTACGATAAAGAATACAATTACGAGCTCGTTCATCTTCTTCTTCTTCTTCTTCTTCTTCTTCTTCTTCTTCTTGTGTGTTTCTTTCAGAGTCAGGTTATGAAGACGTTTCTTGACCTGTCCCTAGTATGTGCTTCGTACACTGGAAGCTTTACTGCTTCTGTTATTTCTGCTATCCATCTTTGGCTTTGTACCCATTGTATCTGTATATCATTGCTTTATGAGAGATACTATTTGGTTTGCTATCTCTCGATGAGGTCTAGCACTGGTGTTGTACCTACTTGTCTCCTAAAATCTTCGTGTCTGATTCTATCTATTCTTGTTAATCCAAGCATTCTGCGAAGCCATTTCATCTCTGTTGTTACGATGTTTCTTTTATGTTTGCTTGTCAGTGTCCAATTTTGACCTTGATAGCACAATGTGAGTAGACATATCGTGTTATAGAGCGTTCATTTTGTATCCATTGTCAAGTACTTACATCGTAATATCGGGGACGTTTGTCCAATGATTTGATTTGCTTTATTACAGCTGTTTTGGATTTCGGTGTCCCTTTTGTCATCTGCTGATATTATGTTATCCACGTGCGTGACATTTTTCACCTGTTTTACTTGTTAATTTTGTATAAATATATTTGTTTTTATAAGATCTTCAGAATACCCTGGACGGAGAAAAAGACAAATATAGACATTCGGCAACAGTTGAACATAGAGGAGAACTGGTTAATTAATTTTATTTTGGCTAGAAAATGTAAATACTTTCGCCACATCAAAAGACACAATGGGTTTGAGAGAATAGTGATGGAAGGTATGGTGCCAGGCAAAAGAGGCAGGGGTAGACCGAGAAAACGATTGCACCAAGATATCCAGGAATGCCTGGGTATGACTGTGGCGGAGGCTGGAATTTTGGCAAGGGAAAGAGTTTCTTTCAAACAGACTGTTATGAGAGCGACGTTCTATAAACGAAGCGCTGCATGATGATGATGTTTGTTTTTGCTTCTTTTCTAGTAATCGTCATTTCTTCGGTGTTCTCTATGTTCCATTTTTATACCGTAATCCGTACACAAGCCATATTAAGATTATTGGGCGTGTTACGAACCCCGAATCGAAATTCGTCGATTAAACGTCAAGCTCTTCCGATTGTTACCGGAGATTACCGAGTCACGTACTGCATCATGGGAGATTTAGTAAGACAACCCGATGACCCAATTGACGATAGCGACGCTGTCTCTGTGTCTGCAGCAGCCAGGACTAGCAGAAACACTTCTAGCTCATGTACAGCAACAGCAGCACATTGGCAGCAGCACATTCAATCACCTCGCACAGCCTTCACGCCTGGGAGGGTGAGTTATCCCTTTTAGCTGTATTATTAAGTTATGTCCCATTCTGCGGGGAATAAATTGAAACTTAGTCGTCCAATTCCGAGTGGACCGAAAACCTCCACACTTTCATGGTGGATTATCTTCAATCATTTTGCGCCTATTTAGCGTCGTGACCGGCTCTTTAAATTTGTGGTGTGTTACTATTCTTTCACCTGCAGCTGCTATTTATCACTGAATTTCATAATTAACATTTGCTTGTAACAACTTGTGAATATGGCCGACGAAAAGTCCATCCTTCCCGAGTCTGATAATGCTGGAGCCGTGGCAACAACAAGTTAAATTATAATCATGCTATACCACATAACTACTTAATTACGGCATGCCATGTTCCCGACACGACATGCTGTCGTCGTTTTTGTGGGGATACGAACTTGGCAAGCAATGTTTAGGGGGAGAACTGATGTTACTGGAGGTGTTCGATGACTAGACTACCTAGATTTTGGCTGATGGCAGCTGTAAACACGTGCCTACGGGCGATAACTTGAAATCATGCGGCTCCAGCCAAATAAGTCAACAACAACAACATGGCGAACATTATGGGCCCTTATTACACGTGAAACGGAACAGAGGGTTCATATTGTGTTTATTGAACACTGTCTGTATTGTCTTAATAAGAATTATCGAGTTTTGGTATGCCATTGAGCTTAGAATTAAATTATCATAATTATGATACAATTACTATGATTATTCATTCAGATTATATCATGATAAAACTTTGAGCTACTACTCTACTGTACTACTAGACTAACTGGACTAGAGTCTAATTATGATACAACTACTATACTATGATAATGATTATTTTATATCATGATAAAACTTTGAACTACTACTGTACTAGACCAACTAGACTAGAGTCTAATTATGATATATGTACTAGGATTATCAATTATGATGAACTAATGAAGTTACTAATTGTCTAAAATTAGTAAATTACTCGCCTTGGTGTATCTGTCATATTCTGCATGTCTTGTCTACACACAGGTGCACACTTTTATTAATAATCTCCTCATAAGAATGAATAGCCTAATTATTGAGTTTTGGAATGCCATTCATACATCATTGATTGTGGTTGCCCGTTCCAACAATGATTTATGAACGCAAAGTGTGAAACTGCGCAAAACAGATGCAGAGAAGCTCAGTCACTCAGACAGCAAATGCGATGGAGGAGTGTGCGCTAAAAATTTGGATACAGGATAAGATCCAAAACAAAGAAATTAGACAAGAAACTTTGCTTCTCAGTTCTTGACGTTGTGAAAGCAACGATATCACAGAAACATTGTTGGACCGAACATGTAATTGTAGTATGCATGCCTAACAAAACAACAGATGGACACGTAGAACATTTTGGTGGCCATATGCCTGTACAGTAGTGAAAAAGGCAAATGCAATGTTAGGTATGATAAAAAGAAATATTATTAAGCATAGTAGCAAGGAAGTGATAGTCAAACTGTATAAAACATTATTAGTTAGACCTAGATTGGAGTACTGTGTTCAGGTGTGGAGTTCTTATAGAAGAGGAGGTATAAACATACTGGAAAGGATACAAAGAAGAGTGATACAACTGATAGTGGGATTCCAGGTTTACACAGTTATGAGGAAAGACTCAGAAAAACAGGCCAACAGTGTCTAGCAAAGAGAAGAATTCGAGGTGACTTAATACACTAATACAGCTTTATAAGATAATCAGAGGAAAGGATACATTAGACTAACAAGTATTTTTCAAAACACAACCACCAACAAGAACAAGTGGGCACAGCTATAAATTAACTAAAGAAAGGTCCAGATTAGATATTAGTAAATATTTGTTTAGTCAGAGAGTGGTGAATGCTTGGAATGCATTGCCACAGGAAGTAGTGGAGACAGTGCATTCAAGAATAGATTGGATGCATATAGTCTTTAGAGCAAAGGAAAACTAAATGATACTGGTTGTATACAGACTATGCAGAGTCTTCTACACCAGTATAACTATAAAGAAGTTAACTTAAGTTACACGTCCACGTGGTTGCCCACCTATGCGATCGTGAGATGGACTGATCACAGACCTAGGCCCACATTGGTACAGTGTTGCAAAAGATTGGTACGCATACAGCACATCTGCCAGACTGACGCTGAGTATAATGTGATACTAATAAATTTTACTTGGCTACAAACTAGAGGTTGAGTAAATTGTCCTGAACAATATTTCTTGCATACAGATACAACATAGGGAATTACTGTTCTTTATTAATATAATTATATATATAGATTTAGAGCAGCATAGATGGCACCTAGCAGGCTGCGGGTCTACTTTGCTCTAGTGTTTGAGTCTATTAAGATTGACTAGCACATTGGTTATCCACCCTTCGTAATCACGTCCTGGCATGTATCTTAGAAACGCACCTCAACAACAACCACAAATTCTCAATCAGAGGATACCAGACCTTCCGTCTCGATAGAGGTCACAAAGGAGGGGTTCTGATACTGACACGTAACTGCATACCGAGTAGCGCGGTAGCTGTCAATCACAGCGGACAAGCAGAAATTGTAGGAGTCGACATAATGACACAAGAAACGAAGATCCGCATCTTCAACCTGTATGGCCCACCAAACAAAGACCTGTCGCTCTCGAGTATGGAAATCAAGGACTCCAGCTGCCTAGTAGGTGCTAAACCAATTGGCAGGTAGCGACCACAGGCCAATTAGGCTAGAAGTTAATATGGAAGTAGACCCACAGGAAATAAAACCACTCCCACGTTGGAACTATAAACGAGCCGACTGGGGCAGATTTGCAATCCTGACAGATGGGCTGTGTGAAACTATCAACACACAGAATAACAATACGAAACCCATGGTGGAAAGCCTAAGCAAAGCAATAATGCAAGCAGCCACCAAAACCATCCCAAGAGGGGCAAGGAAAAACTACAAGCCATATTGGAACGATGAATTGTAGAAAGCGGAAGACGAAGTCTCAAATGCTAGGAACATGGCAGAGAGAGAACAATCTGTGGAGACAAATATCGCCCTCAAAGTCATCACAGCGAAATACTAAAGAACACTAAACCAAATAACAAGAGACAGCTGGAAAAACAAAACAGAAAGCCTCAATTTAGATAAAGAAGGGAACAAACTATGGAAGTTAGTCAGAGCCATGAATGACGAAACTCCATCAAACAAACACATTACCATCAAGCAGGACGACAACCTTCTCACTGAAAAAAAAGCAGCAAACGCCTTTATAGAACATTATGCCAGACCAAACCACATTGATGTTCCTACAGATAGGCATACAGGCATTAGTGAAGAACAAAAGAGCCACGACAACATCAATATGGCACCAGAGAAGCACATGATGGCAAAACTAACAATGAATGAAATGGAAGAGGCCATGAGAACCTTAAAGAAAAAGAAATCGCCCGGAAAAGATAGGGTAAGAAACAAAATGTTGATGGGGCTGGGCCAAACAGCAAAGAGGAAGTTACTATCAGTCCTGAACGAAAACTGGAAAAGGGGAATTTTACCGCACGCATGGAAAGATGCTGTAATTATATCAGTACCAAAGAAAGAGAAAGATAGAGCAGATCCAAATGTATACAGGCCTATCAGTTTACTGAGCTGTGTAGGCAAACTGATGGAGCGTATGATAAACACCAGAATGATGTGGCATCTGGAAGAAAAACACATACTAATTCCACAGCAAGCAGGCTTTAGACAGCACAGATCCACTGAGGACCAGATCACTCTCACAGCCCAGGAAATAGAGGATGCCTACCAGGAGAAAAAGCATACAGTAGCGGTTTGGGTGGATTTAGAGAAGTCATTCGACAAGGTGTGGAAAGAGGCACACTACGAAGAAGTGAAGTTTGTGGGAAAAAATACAGATGGATCAGCCACTACCTCAAAAACAGAACAGCCAGAGTCCAAGTACAAGGGCAGATGAGCAAAAAGGTGACACTTGAGCAGGGAGTACCCCAAGGGGGAGTACTGTCACCCACACTTTTCCTGGTGTATATAAACAACATCACAGAGAATATACCAAGAAGAGTCCACAGCTCCATGTTTGCAGATGATCTGGCTATGTGGACCTCTGAAAAAAATCTCACCATAGCAAGAAATCGGATGCAGCAGGCCCTAACATCGCTGGAGGAGTGGGCGAACTCATGGCTGGTCAAAATAAATGAGGAAAAAACATGTACGATATTCTCGCTTTCAAGCAAACCCCAAAACACCAAAATAAGTCTTAATGGCAAATATCTGCGGCCAAACGATAACCCAAACTACCTGGGAGTCACATTTGATCGGCGCATGACATGGAAAAGTCCGATCGAGAGAAACCGAATGAGAGCCAGACAAAGAATGGAAATCATGAGGAAACTTGCTGGCACAAGCTGGGGAGCAGACGAAAGTATACTAAAGAAACTGTACACTGGAAGAGTGAGACCAGTTCTTGAGTATGGCATTGCGGTATGGACAACAGCAGCAAAGGCGAACTTTGACAAAATTAGCAAACTTCAAAACCAAGCCATGAGAGTTATAAATGAAGTCAACGCCAATTGTAGAACTTGAAAAGATTACAAATCTGCAATCCATGACCGACAGAAGAGACTGCAGAGCCCAGCAGCAAGCAGAGAAACTCAGAAGACTGACAGACCATCCAATGCACCAGAGACTAAATGGATTTGGTAATGGGAAACTAAAGCGGAGAAACTTTGCAGAAATAGCCAAAGCAAAGATGAACAAAGACCCTATAAACACATTAACAACACCAAAGCCCATCCCTACTGAACGCAAACCTACCTGGTAGCAGCATATATTTCCGGTGGTGGCAGAAAATATACCAGGTATTGGAAACAAGAACATCCAGACTGAAAAATAAAGAAGAGACATAATCCTGAGGTACATAACGAAAAACTACCCAAGCATGGACTGGACCCATGCATACACCGACGGTTCTGTAACAAACACAACACAGAATGGAGGGGCAGGGGTATTCCTGAGCCTACCAAATGGTAGAAAAATAGCACTGTCAGTGGCAACTGGAAAATACTCAAGCAATTTCAGAGCGGAGGCAGAGGCAATGAGGGCTGCAGCAGAAGCAATGCTGACAGGCAAAAGAAATGAAAGCCAGATAGTCTTGTTCACAGATGCCCTGGCCGTAGTCACAGCACTTAAAAGCCAGAAAAATACTGAACTTAATGATTTAAGAGCAGTACTCTGTCAACTATGCCAGCAGACGGCACCAAAAAGAGTAGTGGTACAGTGGGTTCCATCCGATTGTAACATCCAAGGCAACGAGGAGGCAGACAGACTGACAAAAGGAAGGTGCAAGACTACCACAACCAGATTCTAGTGTGACCTACAAAGAGTCAAAAAGGCTCATTAGAAACACATACATGACCAAATGGGAAACAGAACATACTAGCTACACAAAAAACGATGCCTATTACCAATTGAACCGAAGAGAGCAGGTTGTGGTCTTCAGACTCCGCACAGGCCACAACAGACTGAGGTACCACCTATTCAAAAAGCTGAAAATAGGTGGCACTGACGAATGCAGTTGTGGTACAGGAAAAATTACCGCTGAACATATGCTGCAAAACTGCCCGAAATACGAGGACCAGAGAAAGCACATGTGGCCATCACCAGTGGCAATACTAGACAAGCTCTATGGCAGTGTCGACAGCCTCAAGATGACCGCTGCTTTTTTCGATAAAATACAGGTTGATGTTTGACAGCGTACGAAGAAGAAGAAGTAATCACGTCCCAACGAGATGGAGTATTAAGTTGCTCGAGCCTAGCCTGCTAGCAGGAAACCCTTCTCCCGGCTATATCTAGCTCATACCAGAGCTGGGAGCTGCCCGTGGCCATCTGCCCACGTAGATGTACAGGTCGACTAAGAACTAAAAATGTATAGATCAATAGATACCTATTTTATTTGCCTGTACATACTTTGTTTTTTATGTGAAATAATTCCTTAGATTAGAGGGTTCTTCTTCCTTCTACTTTTTGCTAATCCTGTTTTACTTTTCAGCGTCAGGTTATGAAGAGATCGTTAGAACGGGCCCTACTGTATGCCTCATGTACAGTGGCATTCACCGCCTCAGATATTTCCGCAAGCCACCTATTCGTGGTTGTCCTTGAATCCGTTGTATCTCAATAACATTCCTGGGGGGGGCGATTGTTACGTGGCCAAACCATTTTAGCTGCTGTCTTTTGATATAGTCTAATAATACTGGTGTCATTATTTCTGATTCTGTCTCTCCCTGTTGCACTCAATATTTTTCTCTGACATTTCATTTCTACTAGTTGTACTTTCCGTGTCCAAGCACCGCGTTATATATCTTGCATCCAGTATTCAGCGACATGGATTGCCTTGTCATTTACCTCCACTATGTCACACCTCTTGCATGTTTCCTGGAGGTTGGGGCAGGTCATCAGGTAGTCTGGGTCCTGTGTTGCGCCGCAATCACATGTGTCATCATCTGTGTATCCCCAATGCTTTATATTCCTCTTGCACCTTGAGACACCAGTTCGGAGTCTGTTCAGTGACTTCCGTGTTGTGTATGGTAGATGGTGTCCAGGAGCAGGTTCCTCCCGAAGGTCCATCTCTGGGGCTGCAGCAATTCGTGCCACCTCTCGATACTGCAACTTTCAGGGTTTGTCTGTATGGGATTTGTTGTTTTTAGAAAGCTATGTCTGTATTTGAGTCTTGTGTTTTGTACCTGATGTCCAAACATTGGGTGCTTTGGGTCGTGCTCCTGTTTTTCTCACTCATTTCTGCTGTTACGATTAGATAGTTATGATTAATCTAAATACATAGTGAGATAATGGGACTATAGTAAAACTGAGGTGTCAGCACATGACTGCTTGAAGATATTCCACCTCACCATTAGAGGGGCTACTTATCCCGAACTCAGACGCTATGTCTGTCAAGATTCCTTGTGCATATGTCCAAACTGTTTTAAATAATATACTTTATATCTCTTGTGTTGATTGTACAATTCAGCAATGGGACAAGTCTCTCAGTGTCCATTTCTCATTGCTATCTCACTCATAGAGATGTTTTACTTTTGCCTGCATGTCTTTAATTCTTCTTTCCAGTTTGTAAATTCTCACTATCTCTTCCAGTCTTCTTTGATGAAAAGAACGCCGTGACACTATAGTAGTTTACATTTAGGCTGCGTCTTTTGGTAAGGTGGCGGCACCTTAACGGCTCCGCTCTCGACTCACTCCAGTGTTTGTGTCGTTTTCTGATGTTTGGTGGTTCCTGTTCAGATTATATTTCACAACTCCTTCACCAGGTGGTATCAGGGACTTTATTCTGTGGAATTGATGTGCTTTCGATCTTTATGCTGCATTTCATGCCTTGCTTAAGCCGTTGGAGACCAGTCCATGATGGAGTTCAGCGGTTCTGCTCTGACTGATGCCGACTCCCTCCTGCCTGCCCCTCCCTGTACCGTAGGTCACACGATATCTCTCCGAACCACGTATTCTCAGCACAGCTAGAGTCATGCTGACCAAAAGGTAGACACAATCAGAAGCCTCGGCGATGGGACACAGAAAAACAGGGAAAGCCTGATACAAACATTGGTTTAATACATTCCTCACAGCCCTCATCCCAAGGCAGCGGAGTACTCAGCTCCACCTGGGGAGTCTTGTAGGAATTTTGGTCGACACGCTATGTATGAACACAGCCTCAGCAGTAGGACATGATAGTGGTCGATCGACGTAACAGGCCTTTGACGATTATGCAAGCGTTATTATTATTTTGATCTTACATATCCAATTTCAACCGGCATTTTTTGGGTACATGGTTTGCCTTCCCACTACGATATTTTTTTTTATTAGCCAACTACACTAGTGAAGTTTGTTGCTGCTGTGGCAGCTTGGAAGCGGCCTAGGGTCTTGGCCAGCTCTTGATTCGCTAATCCTAATGCAAGCAGCCAGCTATGAGTCACTCTACTGTCAGCTCATTCATTGTAACTGCATCTTTGTCTCTATCCCTTCCAGTGAACCTGATGTCAAGCATCTCATTGTTTTGATCTTTCAATTCAACATTGATCAGGGCCAATGTCTGACACTGATACTTAATATATGAATATACCACTGATCATTTGTCTGTTAGTATTTGTGTCAGACATGTGCCCTGATCAATGTGCTGACTTAGCTCATAGCTTGGCTGCGATATTTGCACCGTTCGATCCAACACATTCGACTTCAGCAGGCATTTTTTTGAGTACTGGATTAGCTTTCCCTCTTCGATCCCTTCTCCTTAGTTAATCTGCTTTCTTGTAGCATTTTATCCAGGATCGCCGCATGGAGGTGTAGAAGGTTCTTGTCAGCTCTGGTTCATTGGCCCTGACGCTATCAGCCAGCTTTGGGTCACGGACCGCTGCAGCTCATGTACAGCGTCTTGATTCCGTACTATTTTTTGACTTATTACCGTCTATTTTGTCAATTCGCATTGTTGCTTATAATCGAGCAGAGATTTTCAAAACATGTGAAACTTCTTGCTTTTCTCTGATAGCTGTAATTCTGTTTTTTTTCCTTGTTAGTGATTAAAATCTTGGTTTTTGCAGATTAGTTGCAGATTTTGTTATTCGTTGTGTTGTGTAACTGTCAGGGTAATCTGTTTCAACTCCGCAGTACACCGAAAGGACAACTGTGTCATCTGCATATGTTAGTTCGGTATTTCATTCCCGCTGATTGTGAACCGGTAAAAATTGTTTATAGTCGTCATTTTTGACATTTATCTTTATGTTTTCCACATAAATGTTGAAAAGATAAAGGGAGAGTTTGCATTCTTGTTGTTTTTTTTCTTTTGCACATCAAACCAGCCCTATGTCTCTCCAGCTATTTCCAATACAGTTTTTTGGTCAGTTGAATCGGTGCAGCTCTATGGTAGTGGCGAGAGTCTCAGGATGACCGCCGCTTTTTTCGAGAAAATAATGGTTACTGTCTGACTGTGTACGCAGAAGAAGAAGAAGAAGAAGAATCGGTGCGTTGGCAACTCCAGTCTTTCATGGTGCCCCATAGCATTTTGGGCTGCACACAGTTAAAATCTTCAGCATAAGCCATGAAGCATGAATGTAATTCAACATTCTGCTCTCTGCAATATTCAATAAGGTTTCTTGTGTTCAGGATGTGATCCCTCCCTCCTCTGCCATGTTAAAAACTGGTCTGCCTCATGTACTTCCTCACTGAGTTTTGTTTTTCTACCTCTTCATAATGATCTGTAGGAGGATTTTGCTAGAATGATTTATAAAAGTGATTGTTCAGTAGATAGTGCATCGCTCTTGGGGAGTGAGAAATGCAAAGTTCTTTTCCATGTTCTTGGCCATATTTGGGGAGTGAGATATACAGAGTTCTTTTCCATGTTCTTGGCCATATTTGGGGAGTGAGATATACACAGTTCTTTTCCATGTTCTGGGCCATATTTACCGGCGCCAGATTTTCTTGCATAGTGCGTGATAAATGTTGATACTAGCCTCTTTTCCGTCATGTATAAATTCAGTCGGTATACCATCACATCCTAGTGATTTCCCTTTCTCCAAGCTTTGGAATGTAATTTGAACCTCATCTATTATAGGGGCCAGCTCTTTGTCCTTGTTCTTAGTCAATATGTTCTGGTGTCTTCGTACATTTCTCTGCAATATTCCTGCCATGTCTTGGGTGTCTACTTAGTCTGTTTGTATATTTCTTTGATATTTTTTGCAGCTTACATAAACCCATTAAAATAATACAAGAGTATTAAATTAACTGTAATACCAACTGGCATATGCATTCTCTCTCTAAAACTTTGGGTCTCATAGACATTTCTCTGTTATTACTGTTTTATTTTTTAACATTCCCTAATGGTGCATAGTTAAAATACTTTAGATGTTATTTTAACATAATATTTCTTAGCTTTCACACCTTTTTCATACATTTACCTTTCTCTCAAGATATACCCAGTGCCAGAGAGTTGCTAGCTGCTTGTTATATATCTTGTAGTGGTTGTTTTATCTGCTGTCACATTAACTCTTTCGCTCCGTCATTATTTAGCATGCTGTGCCAGAATTATTTTTTTGTCAGAATTTTAGGCAGTGGAGTATACCTCTTTCATTCACAAATTGTATGTGGTTTATTTAATTGGATATGCACCTATTATATATCAAATTTACGTGTATAGGACAGAGAAATATAATTGACAATTTGTGTATTAATAATAAAATATATGCAATTAGTATTATCAAAATATGAACTTATCAAGGTCCAGTTACTGCGTAGGTATTTACATTGGTGTCTCAGTCTCAGATCATGAAGGTAATCCATTTTTAGAATCACACAAATTCAAATATATCAAATTTTATCATAAGAAATCAGATTTAGAAAATTTAAACTGCGGCCACCAAGATATTCACAATAACAGAAAATCTCACAAAATAATTTTGAAAAATTCATTGTAAAATTTATTTTCTACGCCAGGTTCCATGTCATAAATGAAAATAATAACCACTTTCCATAGCTCATTGACGATTCATTTACATGTTTTCTTTATTATTGTACTTGCACTTTGGTGTGCATATCTTGAAACAAGTTTGATAGACCAGACAAGGGTAACGCAACCTCATCACAAATGTTCAATTTATCAAACATTTCTGCATCACTTTCATACTTTGATAACAAACTATCCGTTTCACACAACAACTCTTCACTTTCCATGATATTTTGCAGAAAACTATACGCTTTAGAGGCTTAGAACTTGTAGGCAAATGACTGACTAGCCATACCATTATAGCAACATCAAACATGTTTGGGAAATTGGAACACATGTAATTACCATACAGAATGTATACAAACACAAACAATACAATGATAAACAACTGAATCTCCAACTAAAATGTATGTCGGAAGTCTAACCAATCGCTGAAATTTCGTACTAAAAATGAATCGTTTAATTTATAATTAATATTTGGTGCAAAGGGCTTTATCTTTTTCGTTAATGTTCTATTTGTGTGTAATTTTTTTGTTAATTGTTCTGCTATTTTATGATGTTAATTTATTCAGGTTTTACAATTTTTAAGTGAATGAAAATACACACAAACTAAAACTGATATTTCAGACAATACACTTGGCATTGAGAGAGCATTGTTCCCCTTTATCTTGTGATTCCAGGTTTCTACAGTAATTATTTTATGTTGTGTATTATTTGTTTTGAAATTCTTGGCATTTCATATTTGAATGCGTCACAAAGTGCTCTTGAAATTGTCAATATAAAAACTGATTGACTAGAGTAAAAACACAAAAATTTACATGGTATGGACATGAATCACGATCGGTGGGGCTAACCAAGACCGTCCTGCAAGGCACTGTGCCTGGGAAGCATGGGAGATGGAGACCAAAAAAGAGATGGGAGGACAATATAAAAGAGTGTACGCGAAGGTCTATAGCTGAAACTAATACCCTGGCGAAAAATGGAGACGTATGGCGAGAACTGGTTCGAAAAAAGCAGCGGTCATCCTGAGGCTATCGACACTGCCATAGAGCTTGTCTAGTGTTGCCACTGGTGATGGCCACATCTGCTTTCTCTGATCCTCGTATGTCGGGCAGTTTTGCAGCAGATGTTCAGCGGTCATTTTCCCAGTACCGCACATGCATTCAGTGCCACCTATCTTCAATTTATTGAATAGGTGGTACCTCAGTCTATTGTGGCCAGTGCGAAGTCTGAAGACCACGACCTGCTCTCTTCTGTTCAACTGGTAATAGGCATAGTTTTTTGTGTAGCCAGTATGTTCTGTTTCCCATTTGGTCATGTATCTAGCTCTAATAAGCCTTTTTGACTCTTTGTATGTCACATTACACTAGTATCTGGTTGTGGTAGTCTTGCACCTTCTTTTGCCAGTCTGTCTGCCTCCTCGTTGCCTTGGATGTTACAGTGGGATGGAACCCACTGTACCACTACTCTTATTGGTGCGGACTGCTGGCATAGTTGACAGAGTACTGCTCTTAAATCATTAAATTCAGTATTTTTCTGGCTTTTTAGTGCTGTGACTACGGCCAGGGTATCTGTAAGCAGGGCTATATTGCTTTCATTTCTTTTGCATGTCACCATTTCTTCTGCTGCAGCCCTCATTGCCTCTGCCTCCGCTCTGAAATTGCTGGTTATGGGACTGAGGATGATTATTTGTTTAGTATTGTATGCAATGTGGAGTCTATTAATGTGTAAGTATATGTTTTATTTTTACTGTCTTCCCTTCCAGAAAATGGACGTTAAAAAAACTGAAATAAAGGACACTGATTCTGCTTACTCTCAAAAGCTACAACCAGGCGAGGTAAGTCTTAAAACAGTGTAGATTTATATCAACGTTGCACTATATGGCATTGGGCCAAAGGGCAGGAGCTCATAGGTCGCTGGATCAATAACCAACCAACCATATCAATGTTGCTGTTCCGAATTAAAAAAAAATTGTATGTTAAAAGTCTTATATTAAGATTGCGTGGACTAGTGGTTAAGTGACACGGCTCACAACCCTAAATTGCTGGGTTTGCTTCCCAATCATAGCACCAGCCATTACACCTGGGAAACAAACCCTTAGAAAATGCAGGAGGAAGCAAACCCTTACATAAAATGCATGCCGATGTTGAATGCACTGGCCCAACAGGCGCAAAATAAAAAATATAGTGCAGCACATGCTGCCTTGGGGAATAGAGAAATAAGGTGCCAACAGAATGTGTGCGAAGATGGCTGAGAAGTTTTTGTTCTTGATATATATAAATGATTTGGACATTGATATGAGATCCATGATTGCAAAATTTGCTAATGACACAAAACTATGCAGTAGTGTCTCATCTAAAGCGGAAGTGGATATATTGATGTCGGATTTAGATAAAATTCGAGAATGGTCTGTAAGCTGGCAAATGGAGTTTAATGTAGATAAATGTACAGTCATCCACATGGGTAGATCCAATATGGAACATAATTACAGAATGGGAGAAAACAATATTAGAAAGATAGATAAGGAAAGGGACCTAGGGGTTATAATAGATCATACAGGAAAGGTGAGTGAGCAAGTTAAGGTAGCAGTGAAAAAGGCGAATGCAATGTTAGGTATGATAAAAAGAAATATTAAACATAGGAGCAAGGAAGTGATCGTCAAACTGTATAAAGCTTTAGTTAGACCTAGATTGGAGTACTGTGTACAGGTGTGGAGTCCTTATCATAGAGGGGACATAAACATGCTAGAAAGAATACAAAAAAGAGCGACAAAGATGATAGTGGGATTCCAGAATTACAGTTATGAGGAACGACTCAGAAAAACCGGCCTACAGTGTATCGAAGAGAGAAGAATTCGTGGTGACTTAATACAGGTTTATAAGATGATCAGAGGAATCGATAAATTAGACTATAACAAGTTTTTTAAAATACAGCCACCTACAATAACACAAGGGCATAGCTACAAGCTGACTAAAGAGAGGTCCAGGTTAGATATTAGGAAATATTTTTTTAGTCAGAGAGTGGTGTCTGCTTGGAATGCATTGCCAGGGGAGGTAGTGGAGGCAGGGACAGTTAATGTATTTAAGAATAAACTGGATGCACATAGCTTTTAGAGCAAGGTGATGTAAATATGACTGGTTGTATACAGACTCTACGGGGTCTTCTAAACCAGTATAAAAACGTTAAGTTAAGGTGTGGAGTCCTTATCATAGATGGAATATAAACATGCTGGAAAGGATGCTAAAAAGAGCGACCATGCTGATAGTGGGATTCCAGAATTACAGTTATGAGGAAAGACTCAGAAAAACCGGCCTACAGTGTCTAGAAAAGAGAAGAATTCGAGGTGACTTAATACGGGTTTATAAGATGATCAGAGGAACGGATAAATTAGACTAAAACAAGTTTTTCAAAATACAACCACCAACAAGAACAAGAAGGCAAAGCTACAAATTAACTAAAGAAAGGTCCTGATTAGCTATTAGGAAATATTTTTTTAGTCAGAGAGTGGTGAATGCTTGGAATGCATTGCCACAGGAAGTAGTGGAGGCAGGGACAATGAATACATTTATGAACAGATTAGATGCACATAGCTTTTAGAGAAAGGAAATGTAAAAGAAACTGGTTGTATACAGACTCTGCAGAGTGTTCTAAACCAGTATAAAAACTTTAAGTTATATCAAGATTTGATATTGTTTTACATCTAATTATTGTATTGGTCAATTTGTGTCACTTTGCATTGTCCCATATGTTTGATTATTTTCTGCTTCTTCCATTACAGGTTCTGTCCAGTGGCCGGGAGGGGGAGTCTCGAATTATCAATGTCGAAGATCAGGAGTACGAGGAAGAAGAACAGTTTGAAGACAGAGAACAAGTAGATGAGCTTATGGAGAATGATAGTAGAAAGCATCAAGTTGACAAAGGTTTGACATCCGATGTTCCAGATATCATGCAGCTGCCTGGATTTGTTCATGAAGATCAGACTTTGAAAGGGGATGTTGAACAAGAGGAGGAGGATGTTGAAGTTGCTGCTACAACCAGAAGAAAGAGGCCGATTAGATCACCTGAAAAACTGGCAGCAGTGCGTAAAGATGCAGAAATGTCTTTTGGGTTTGATGATGAAGCAGAGAATGAACGATCTGAGAAGGATATTTATGAAGGGGATAAAAGCAGTGGTGAGAAATCTGACAAAGAAGTTCTTTTGCAACCAAAAAAGCGTAGAGGAAGGCCACCAAAATGTAAAAATGATTCTGTAATGGTTCTTGACGGGGTTGCCGTATCTCCAAGAAAAGGAAGAGGTACTTTGAAAGAAATAGTAAAAGAGGATGTATCAGAGTTGTCAAGAAAACGGCTCGCTAGAGGTTCTGCAAAAATTGATGATGAATCTGCCGAAGACGAGACAAAAGAAAGAACACTGGGCTTGCGGAAATCTAAGCCACCTCAAAGATATAGAGAATCCCTTACGCCAAACAAGTCTGAAAAATCCAGAAATGTTAGTGCAGAAGAGAAGTATGGAAAAAGAAGAAGTAAATCTGCAGAGGATGGAGAGGAAGTACAAACATCTAAGGTTAACAAAAAAGGAGACGACGTTTTGAGCCCAGTTAAAAATGTCCACTCGGTAAAAGAGCTAGAGAAAGATCCAGAAATTTTAAGTGGTAAGGGAAAACAAAGGAGTACAGATACTGACGAAGATGATGAGGATGAGAGAGAGAGTAAATCAAGGAGGCAAGTTACTGCTCTGTCTCGTTCCACTCGCAAATCTTTTGTTACCAAGGAAGAATTCACAGAAAGCCCTAGGAAAGGAGAAACTGGACGCAGGAAGAAAAGTACTCCAGAGGAGGACGAAATACTAGTTGCACCGCCAGCTCGAAGAGGCCGACCTCCTAAGTCAGCCAACGTAACTGCGGACCCTAATAGAGGAAGAGAAAAAAAAATTGTGCAGAAAGTAGAAGAGGAGGATGAGGAGGAAGAAGAAAGTGATGAGGAGGAAGATTATGAAGAGGAGGAGGAATATGAAGAGGAGGAGGATGAAGAAGATGATGATGAAGATGAATATATTCCTCAAAGAAGTGGACGGAAAAAAACAAAACAGGGTATTTATTCTAATGCTGGACGCAAGCGGCCGCGGTCACAGTCTGAGGTAAGAAGTCTTTTAAAGGCAACTCTGTTTTGATAAAGATATTAAGTTGAAGAAAATAAATCCCACTTTTTAATATTAATATATATTTTTGCTGGCTTGGGGGAATTAAGACGCTAGTCCAGTCAGGCACAAAATACTGACCAGGATGTTGCGTCAGGGTCAATACACTGACCAAGACCACAATATCTATCCCTTCTTCTTCTTCATCGTACACAGTCAGACATCAACCTTAATTTTTTCGAAAAAAGCAGCGGTCATCATGAGGCTGTCGACACTGCCATAGAGCTTGTCTAGTGTTGCCACTGGTGATGGCCACATCTGCTCTCTCTGATCCTCGTATGTCGGGCAGTTTTGCAGCAGATGCTCAGCGGTAATTTTATCGGTACCACGCGGGCATTCGTCAGTGCCACCTATCTTCAATTTGTTGAATATGTGGTACCTCAGTCTATTGTGGCCAGTGCGAAGTCTGAAGACCACGACCTGCTCTCTTCTGTTCAACTGGTAATATGCATCGTTTTTGGTGTAGCCAGTATGTTCTGTTTCCCATTTGGTCATGTATCTAGCTCTAATAAGCCGTTTTGACTCTTCGTATGTCATACATATCTATTCCAATAAGCGTTCCATGGAAACGGCTATTTTCAAGGCAGCCTGGCTCATTCTTGTCTCATCCCCATGCAGTTTATCTGGCAATTTGGTTTGGGGAGGGTCATGTAGTCACTCTGCTACTCTCGTGGAGCCGGCAGACACGCAGAACATGTTCCACTGTTTGTTTGTTCTCCCCACATCTGCACATGTCTGTATGTCCAAATTGTAATTTGTTGAAGAGATGATTTTTTTAGTCTGCAGTGAACCGTTCGCAGTCTGAATATTATCGCTTGATCTCTTCTTGGCAAAGATTAATATGCTTCTGCTATATCAGATCCTGGGCGTTACCTGTGCCACTTATCTTCTTTGAAGTCTAATTTTTTCATTTGTGGCTCGGTTGTCAGTTTAGAGGTTTGCTATGCCCACCTTTGCCAGTCTATCTGACTCCTCATTTCTGTATATCTTACAGCGTGTAAGGATCTACTGAATTTTCGCTCTTGAAATTTTGGCTTGCTTTCACGAGTGCCTCAGGCAGGCTATCCAATTCATTGTTTTTATGGTTTTTTTATGACTGAAAAGGAATCTGTAAGGAAGACTATCTTGTCTCTGACATGATTCTTGTTTTCCACAATTTTTTCCCTCAGCTTTCTAGACATTTTAGAATTTTCCAGTATCCACCGAGATATGAATTTCCTGTCCATTGCTAAATTTTATGTAAATGCCTCCTCCATTTAAAAAAAAATAGATCTCATTGCTGATCCTTCTGTTAATATGGGTTCTAAATGTTGTTATAGCTGGGGGTTGGGTTGAGGAGGAACTCTCAACACCAACTAAATGCTCCCATGGCGTGCGTCTCATATAGCCTCTGACAACAAAGTCCAACTCCTGGCCTTTGCCCTGCAGAACTGTTTTGACTAACAGGAGAAGGGGCGGAAGGCGAGCCACTGTCGCTTTAAAACCAGTAGTTTTGGGAAGATGGGGCTCGAAATCCCTAATAAAGCAGCTCATCCAGGAGAAGAAAAACTCTGATTTCTAACCATCTGAAGCCTTGCAGAAAAGATACTGGTGCATCTTGTCGGGTTTTGTCAGATGTGGCTGTGCAACCTGTTTTCTTATAACTCTGAAAGTTGGTCAGCGTCTACCAAACCTGACAACCGACGATGTGTGAAGGAGCACACGCAAGAGGATACAATGCCTTATCCTAGAGTGAGGAAAGACAACCTGAGTTGAGTGCTGTGGCGGGGCAGACTAGGCCTTTAGCCTTGGTTGGCAGCTGGTCTAGGAGTGAAGCCCCAGACCGTCGAACAGATAGAGCATTGCTCTACTAATCTGGCAGCTTCTGCAGCTTGCCTTGTTCCAAATGTATTGGTATTACCTTTCCCTTGGAGTAAACAAGGCAGACCGAGAGAGGGACCATACTGCATGTGCAACAATATGGTCTCTTCTTCTTCTGCATTTGTTCTTAATCTATCCCTACCAAGCCCTGAACAGTCTTTGCAAGTAGCAGGATGTAGATTGACTGAATGCTATTTATTGTAACAAAATTATATTTTCCCTGAGTAGACGTTAGTCTTCCTTCCCTTGAAGGGGATTAGGGTTTCAAACCTCTATGTGCGAAATTGTGTTCCGCTCAAAGGTCGGATACTTTTTCAACAAACCTCGTAATTAAGCTTATCCAAATTGTTAGTGTTTAGATATCACATGACTTATATACTGCTGATTTATGCTGATTTATTTGTAATTGTCTTGACTTTCAGATTGTTGTTGTACCACTGACCCTGAGCGCTGTAAAGCAGGAACCAGAGGAAGATGATGATTTGGCTGATGTCAGACACCTTGTCTCAGCAGCTCAAAACTCTGGTCAGTTTCTTGATATTCAATAATTATGTCCACACATTGAAATCTTTACCTCTCCATACTAAAAATGTACGCGACTTCCTCTGTATCGACATTAATTTTCAGCACGCCAGTTTGGCTTGGCCTGGCTTCATTCATTCTCAATCCACCGCTGCTAAGCCCTGAAAAAGGCTTTGCAAGTAGCAGGATGTAGTCCAGAGAACGGAATGCGTTGTTATAGTTTACAGTTTGACTGATATTTGCTAGCAGGCATTTTTTGAGTACTGGATTAGCCTTCTCTCTTCAATCCCTTCTCCTGATCCAGTCTGTTAGTTTCTCCTACACCCATTTTGTAATTTTGGGTAGAAGATTTGCATATCTATGTTACTAGCGAAGGCCAGCCACTTTCCACCCCAGACCACAGTCAATTGGTCGATATCAGGATGTATTAACCTTACGAACGCTATGTCCGATCCCTTCTAACCAACTCTGCCTACAAAAACGGTGTACGGGAAATTTTTTTTTTAAACGGAGTCACTCCTGACAGCCATTATTTAGTGCTGAATACGCCCTCCATATATACACGATATTTTGCCGGTTGTATCGTATGTTCGATTACAAATGGCTTTTGAACAGTTTTAATTTTGTATACGCCGTTTGGAGCAAGCCGACTTTTTGCAAAAGGGAAAGTAGGTTGTTGGGAAAGATCTTTATCGAGTAGATCTGTTTATTTTGTTTGTTTAAATGAAAGAACTACGTTTGAATTGGAAACTAACAGTTGTGTCGATATTGTAAACACAGTATCGATACGTTGTTGTGGTTTCCATGGTTTTCTATCGAAGCGGTCGAGTCCAAATTTTTTCCGAGATTTTCAAAAAATGTTCAACTTTATCTTTTTGAATCTCAAAAACTAACAAAGACACAACAACAACAATAGCACCAACATGTTCGTTATGCTATTGTGTGTCTACACGCCAGAAAATCATATTTATTGACAAACAAACATAAAAATTAAAAATTTTCTAAGACGACTACCAAAGCGAGAAATTAAGAAAATTAATTAGGTCAAATTTTTTCAAAAAACTGCTGGCGTGCTAAAGGTTAACCAGTGCTTGGATGTGTAGGTGTGTCTGTGTGTACCTATGCTAATTAGGACGCTCTCAGAGGTCAACCATACAAAAGTGCAATGGAAGGGCCTCTCTCTGAGAGCGTGTATGAAAGTTGTGTAAGAGTGATTGTTGGACAGAGTTCAATGAAACAGAGTGTGAGGTAAGGAGAGAGAGAGGATCTGATCTTCTACTGCAAACATTTATTACATCTACATAAGTAAACTAAACAGATCAACCTCGCAATGATCTTTTTCAACAATTAAATTCACCAAACCTCATTAATGGGCTAACTCCAGTCCACGTGAAAAAGATAATAACCATGTTCCAGATTCATTTTTAATTGACAAATTCACCATTCATGGTTCTATGCTGCGAAGATGGAAGTGACGCATTTGTCAAAAAAAACAACCTCGATTTGAGTCGATTTCTATGTGGCCCAGTTGTTTAAATATGATAAACCGGCGCAGCATTGGGTCACGACTACGGTCACAAAACCCAATTTTGTTGGCAGTGGAAAGGTCTTGACACTGAATTGAATAAGGTTAATTTTAAAAAGTGTTTTACATGTTTGGAATGTTAAGTAAAATAAAATGATGATTCAGCAGAATTAACCGCTGGTCAGAAATGGAGTTTGTGAAGACCCCATTGTACTAAGCCGCAGCCTGTGAGAGGTGGGTTGGCCAGTGTCCTTCTTTGCTGTTTTTACTTTCCTTAACTCATACGTCAGGTACCCATTTACAGCCAGATTGATTGGAGAATCGACCCCTGGTTAAAATCACACCCTGATGTTTTTCCGTTTCCGGGCGCGATTCGAACCGAGGTGCGCTATTACCCCAGAAAATAACGAATTTCTGGCTATAAACTGCGCTAGCGCACTCCTTGGAATGATAACAAAATTATTAACCATTTTAATTTGAAATTGTAATCACAAACAAAATGTTTTTAATATTTTCATTTAAAAAATGCACATTTTCTTTTTAGGTGACCAGTATTCAGGGAACTTAGATGATGGCCAAATAGAAGAAGAGGTTGAGGAAATGGGAGAGAATTCCATGACAGACAACTGTATGTCCACCCAGACACCACAATTTGAAGAATTTGTTGAAGTGGAGACTATCTTTGAAACAGCTACGCGACGCTCTGTGCAGACTCAGACAGATCCTCGTTTGAAAAGAAAGAAATTTGGTCCCCTCAATCAAGATGCTGGGATTGATGCCATGGATTTTGATGAGTACGAGGATGATCTATTCCGCCACAGACGTAGAAAAGTGGAAGATGATTACGGCTTATTTGAAGATGGTGAACCTCGCCGAAAATCAATTCGTCGTAACACGGAAGAGGCCTTGAAGTGTCCGTTCTGTGAAAAGGCATTTATTGGCCTAGTGAAACACATTAAGGGTAAACACAAGGATGAACACAGCTACGAAGAGGAGATGAGGAATGCAAAATGGAGGGAGAGGATTATGAAGGTATTTATAAATAAGAGCTTAATCAACTTTATCACTTAACCGTAGCGACACTTCATTAATTGAGGCAATATCGTCATTATTTTTCAGCACGTCACGTTTTACTATGGTTGTTCACTTTGAGAGCCTGTAACCTTTTTGTTTGTTGGTCTATAGGTTATGATTTTTTTGTAGTGTAGAGGCAAATTAATAAAGAACTTATTGGTGTTTGTTGTGTGTGTGTTCGTTTCTGCGATACAAGAAGATGGTGAAAATGAAGAACAGCACAAACACATCTGGTCAGGTCATCCCGTAACAGGTGAGGCTGTTGGGGCACACATGAAGACATCCTCACAACCCTCTCTGTCAGATGCCGCTGCCTGTGACTCTTCTGGTCGGAGACTGGTCCATTCTTTTTGGGCCGGCCTCTTTGTCGTCTTCCATGCACCTTTCCGTTTAGGATTGTGTTTACAAGACCATTTGATCTCGATATGTGACCGTACCAAGTGAGTTTCCTTCTTTTGACAGTTGCCAAGAGGTCTTCGAAAGGCATAGACAAACACATAGATTTGACCAATTTCGACGGGAATCAGGAACTTTGGAATTTTCAAATTGTCACAGAACACTGATAGTGTTTCTTACAAGATTGTTTAATTTGTTAGTATTTAATACTGCAAAATTAACAAATTAAGCAGATTTGCCTCCAAAATTGTCATCGTAAAACTTCATAAAAACTTCATCGTGCTCAATGAGGGGGAAATCTTCCAGTCGGACTGAAAAAGAATAAATCGTTTCAAAATTCTCTTTCAAACTAAACCAGACATGTTTCTTTTTTTTACATCTATCATGACGGAAGTGTCTATTTATAGATTAAATTACCCACGTGTTCAACAGGTGTAAATACATGAAAATGTTGAAGCACAGCTTTCTTACAGTCCCGCATCTTTTTACATCATTAGAAGTAAAGTTGAAATTTTTGTGTGGCTTGAAAAATCGCTGTGTGTGTGTGGTAAAGATTAAATAAAGTTTATTACTGTCTTGACACCTACTACCATTGGATGAAGAGGTCTACTTTTTAAAATAGTGACTTATAGTTTCTGCATCTACATCCCCTTTAATAATAATAATAATGTTTGATTTGGTGTCTGAGGCCTGTTGTGTCAGCCGGCCACATCCGTGACCCACTGCTGCTGCATGGTTCTAGGCCTCATCCAGAGGTGGGGGTTGCTATCTGTTAGAGTCATACTGTGCGGAAACGGCCTTCACCCGGTTGGAGGAAGACTTGGCGCAGGGGAACTTTTGTGGGCCGGGGTTTTCTGGTCCAGCCGAACAAAAAAGACTTTGCGTAGATCCAGTGTTTCTTGGATTGAAGGGGGCATGGTTTAGCAGAGTCTTCCACGTTGCTGATGTTGTCATTCCAGGCTACTCTTCTTGTTGCGTAAGTCTCGACATTTTACGCACGTGTCTGTAATTTCTAGGTTTCAAATTTGTAAAGCAGAACTAGGACCACACATAAACTAGATGCAGATTTTTGTTTCAAGGGAGATATTGCACACAAATCGGAGGTCATGCAAAGCAGCCCCAGCTGATCCCCCTTTAGTCTACTGTTTTGACATGCCTGACAGGGCACAGTGTTAATACTCTTTATGAGTTCCAGTAATATGTGGACGATGTATTACAAGCTTTTTAATTGTGTTAGGATAGGATCTGTGAAGTTTTGATCATTGATGTATTTGTTGACAGTCTGAAATTATAATTTGGTATCACTACTGTAAAGGCCAATCCCATGGCAACAACTGACGTCGGGGATGAGATAACTCTTCAAGTACTAAGCCGCAACCTATGTGAGATGAGGTGACCAGTTCCCTTCCTTTGCTGGGTTGACTGTAGGAGTGGTCGCACCAGTCACGAACCAGGCCCATGTTTTTTTCTGTCCGCCCGTCATTTCAGACTTTTACGCGCTGTAATCCCAGTCTTAGCAAGCAAGCTCATTGTCGACTAGGCTACACGCTCCACTACTATACCAGTGCCCAAAAGGGGAGCAAAGAATAATAACTGTAAACTGCCAGGCACGTCATAAGAAATGACTAAGAAAGGTTGGTCATGGGTCTGGCTGCCCCCATCTGGTAGAAACTTTAAGCCACAAAAACATAGCATAGAACAGTTCTTGACTTGATGTGTATTTGTTGAAGACCTATGTTCCACGGGAAACTGTAAAGGAATTGATTGATTGACCATGCAAAGGTCTTTTAATAGAAAAACAACACTCAAACACACCTAGCACACCAAAGATGGGATCAATACAGCAACACACAGCAACAACTACAAACAGTGAAACTACTCCTAATAATAATAGTTGCTTATCGCAAGCGAAGATAGCAACAGCATCATGCTATTGTTGCAAAATGTGTTCTCCTATGACTGTAAAGACCAATCCTGGAACGGCACACCCTGCCACATTCAGGGCACACGCGAACAGCAAAAAAAAAAAAAAAAAGAAATGGCTGAACAGATGGACCATGGGAAACACAGGGAGGAAGGTCTACAGGCATATGGAAAACCCCAATCTAAATGATGTGTAAATCAACTCGCAAGGAAGGATCAGAGCACCATTTTATGACTGAGAACTCAACACATCCCAATCAACAAGCGCCTGAACAGAATCCAACCACAACACACTCCTGAGTGCCAGCTGTGTACACGCCCATATGAAACCGTTGATCATTATCTCTTTGAGTGCTCAGCGCTCACCAATTTTAGGAAAATGCTTCTTCCTCCGAGGTCAGATAAATGGAACACTTTGTATAACACTAGACAACAACTGATAAACACATGCAGATACCATTGTCAGCGTAAATAGCAGCGTAATACACTTGAATTTATAACGTACATGTAGCTTGGCACCACTTTACAATGATTTCTTCAGTATGCTACTAAATATTTTAAAATAGTGTGTATGTGAAATATTTTTAAATGTGTGCACATGAAATATTTTAAAATGTGTGTACGTGAAATATTTTAAAATGTGTGTGTGAAATATTTAAAAATGTGTGTACGTGAAAAGCGGAACAAAATCTAGTTTTACAATATGAAATTTCAGCTGTGATATAAACATAATCTGCTCAATTTAACTCTTTACAATCCAAATTATTCATTGTAATCAACTAGGGTAGCACCACTTACAGCCCGATTGATCTGAAGTCACATATCAACCATACCTTGTTATTCTAACAAACTTTGTGTGATTGATATTTTGTTTGTTTGTTTGGCGTTCACCTTATTTCTCTATTCCCCAAGACGGTGTGTGTTGCACTATGTTTTTAATTTTGCACCTGTCGGCCCAGTGCATCCGACTTCGGTACGCATTTTATGTAAGGGTCTGCTTCCTCCTGCATTTTCTAAGGGTTTGCTTCCCCAGGGTAACAGCTGATGCTGTGATGGAGTGCGAACCAAGCACCTTTGGCTTGTGAGCTGGGTCACTTAACCACTAGCCTACACCGTCCCCGATTGATAATTCAATTCTGTATCATTAGATTTTAAAATCATAATTTTAGTTTCAATGACATATTTGTTTGTTAACCATGAAACGCATAACATGGCTGTTCTTGTCTTGGACAATAAGAATAATATCTTGTAAATTAGGTAAAGGGTTCAAATTTAATGGAGAATTATCTGTTAATTGTTAAATCTTTAGGTGTCAACCATTGGCATAGATGAGTCCGGTGACACTTGTGCAGAATGTGGCAAAGTAACTAAAAATATGAAGAGGCACATGGAGCTCCATCAACAGAACCGCATGCAAGTGCCGTGCCCCATTTGCTCAAAGGTTGGTCATAAGTTCTTATTGTTATTTCCACTGTCCATTGCCTTATTGTTACCAGTGTCCATTGCCTTTTTGTTTTGTGTCTTTGCCTTATTGTTACCAGTGTCTATTGCCTTATTGTTACCAGTGTCCATTGCCTTATTGTTACCAGTGTCCATTGCCTTATTGTTACCAGTGTCCATTGCCTTATTGTTTTGTGTCTTTGCCTTATTGTTACCAGTGTCCATTGCCTTATTGTTTTGTGTCTTTGCCTTATTGTTACCAGTGTCCATTCCCTTATTGTTACCAGTGTCCATTCCCTTATTGTTACCATTTTCCATTCCCTTATTGTTACCAGTGTCCATTGCCTTATTGTTACCAGTTTCCATTCCCTTATTGTTTTCAGTGTCCATTGCCTTATTGTTTTGTGTCTTTGCCTTATTGTTACCAGTGTCCATTGCCTTATTGTTTTGTGTCTTTGCCTTATCGTTTTCAGTGTCCATTGCCTTATTGTTTTGTGTCTTTGCATTATTGTTACCAGTGTCCATTGCCTTATTGTTTTGTGTCTTTGCCTTATTGTTACCAGTTTCCATTCCCTTATTGTTTTCAGTGTCCATTGCATTGAGTGTTAGATTACACATCCTTTTTTTAAATTTTATTATTATGTATTGCTCAGATATTGTTTTAACGTCTTAATTTAACTTTTGGGATCAAGATGCTGAGCAGCGCATGAGCTGCAGTGGTAAGCGACCCATAGCTGACTGCTAGCGTCAGGGCCAGCGAACCAGATCTGCCAAGACTCTCTACACCTCCACGTGGTGATTCTGGATAACAGGCTGCAGCAGGGCAGACTCGCTAAGGAGAAGGGATCGAAGAGGGAATACTAACCCGGTACTCAAAAAATGCTTGCAGAAAGGTGCAACTATCGCAGTCAAGCTGTAAACAAGCGAAACAGCGCATTCCGTTCTCTGGACGACATCCTGCTACTTGCAAAGCCATGTTCAGGACTTGGTGGCGGGAGATTGAGAACGAGCGACTAGGAAGAAGAAGGAATACAATCAATCGGTAAAAACAAAAAAAAACCGTGCAATTGTACATCTTCTGTCACGTTCAAATGGACCAACAAGGGAACAAGTCCGGGGAACAAGAAAGAGGAATACTCAGGATACGCTGAATCGATCAATATTGTTCAAAAAGGGACAACAGCATTGGCGGACACAGGCGATTCATAATTCAGTGAGATGTCATGCCACAACAGCCTGCTGGGTTATAGGATCGATGAGACAATGCGATATAACAAAACACAACCAGGCCACAACAGCCTGCTAGGTTATGGGATCGATGAGACAATGCAATATAACAAAACACAACCAGTATTTGACCAGTTTACTATTTCACATGAAAATTATATTGGACATTAACACACAAAGATAAAAGACACATGGTAACAAGAGATTTGAAATTCCTTCGCAGAATGCTTGGAGTAACAAGAATGGATAGAATCAGAACCGAAGATATTAGAAGACAATTAGGTGCTACTACAGACGACAAACCAAATGGTTCGGCTGAGCTTGTAATAAAAAGATAAGGATATCCACCAAGTAAACATAGTATTCCTGACTGATGCCGCGTCAGTAATAGCAGCGCTAAAACAACACAAAGGTGAAGATCTCGAGCAATGTATGTTCTCCCTGACACAGCTCTCAGCAGAACACCCAAGGTTGGTCATACAGTGTATCCCATCCCACTGCAATATCGAAGGCAATGAAGCTGCACACAAACTAGCAAAGTGTGGAGGAGCATCCCCACAAACAGACCTGAGTATCACATATAATGAGGCCAAGACCATAATTAAAGCCAACTTCAGGGTAAAATGGGTTGATCAACACCCCGAGTTCCGAAAAGAAGACAGCTACTATAACTTACCTAGAGAATAGCAAGTCATCTTCAGACTGAGGACTGGGCATAACAGACTCAAGGTTCATCTTTACAGCAAAATGAGGATTGGGACAGATAACAGGTGCCCATGTAGGGGAGCATATCATGACCGTGGAACACATCCTACAAAGCTGCACGCTCATGCAGGAAAAGAGAGAACAATACTGGCCTCGTGAGACAGATATGAGACAAAAGCTGTATGGAGATGAAACAGCCTTACAAACAACGGTGTCCTTTGTAAGAGAAACCAGAACCTTGATCTGAGGATGTAAGAGAAACCGGAACCTTGATCTGAGGATGTAAGAGAAACCGGAACCTTGATCTGAGGATGAACGAAGAAGAAGAAGTATCCCCCAGATACAAGGGATACAAAGCCAAGGACCGACCACGTAAAATATGGGAAGCAGTGAAGCTCCCCCCATGTACCAAGCACATACTAGGACCTGGTCACGAATGCTCATGACCTGGCGCTGAAATACACAGGATCAAAAAACGAAAAAGTATTATATTTATAGATATCAAGATGCTGAGCAGTGCATGAGCTGTAGCGGTTAGCGACCCAAATCCGACTGCCATCGACCATGACTTGCCAAGACCCTTCTCTACCTCCGTGTGGTGATTCTGCAACAAAGCAGACTGGCTAAGAAGGGGGCTAACCCCTGTATGAAAAAATGCCATGCTGAAGTAGGACTGAAAGGGGACAATATTGCAGTTCTGCTGTAAACTACAACACAGCGCACTCCGGACTACATCCTGCTGCTTGTAAAGCCATTTTTAAAGACTTGGTAGCGAGAATTTTCGAACGAACGGCGAAAAAGAAGATGAATATTTACAAAGATATCCACTTTAATGACTTTTGATAGATGATATCTGAATGCATTGTTTCAGTTCAAGCAACTAATTTTATTATAACTTTATTAGTGTCATTGAGAATGCGGTGTAATATTTTTGATGACTTCGCAGGTTGTTCTGAAAACTGGTATGAGCTCCCATATGAGAACAGTACACTCAGGTCGCAAACCCTACAAATGTCCTCACTGTGATTATGCATCTGCCTTCAGAGGCAACCTCAATACCCACATCAAGGTGAGTTGAAATGTGAAAGTTTTTTCTTTTTCTGAATCCTCTCATTCGTTTTTTTTATACTGTTCATCAACACAGATCATCAGCTTTATTGCTAAGTCTCTGGGCATAATTGTTTATCATTGTTTCCATAATCACAAACAACGCAAGCCTGCATAACAGAGATAAAAGCAAAAAAAGGTGAAGGTCGCCGTCCATTGCAGACGATGATGGCATAATTTAATTTTGCTAGCGCTATTCTTAAGTAAGGATTAACTGCGCTACTTTTTATTTTCACTCTCGTCTTGGGCCGCCCGACCTCAGTGGCAAGTCAATAGGGGCTGATGGCTTAACCACTTCATCACGAAATCCCACATAACACAGATAACCAACAGAGATAAGAAATGAATTAGTTGTCTGCTTGGCTCGGCATGATGTTCACTATTGCAAAGCTTCCGGCACATGTGTAGTTTTTAACATTTTGTTCTGGGGAACTGAGACGCTAGCCTGGGCAGGCACAGCATACTGACCAAGAGCACTATCTCTCTTCCATGTAGCGTTCCCTGGAAACAGGCTGTTTTCAAGGCAGTCTGACAAGATGTGGGTCAACATAATCCCAGTAGTAGTAAGCGTCCCCCAGATTAAACCAAGCATATCACAGCAGCCTGGAGGACACATTATCAGCACATTCGGGATGGGAGGAAAGCTACTACAGCCAGCCACTTAATGCCCTTTTCAGGGCGCACAAAACAGTAAACTTACTCGTTGTAAGCATTAATTATATTTCTTATTTTAACATTGCAATTTTAGCTTAATTCGAGATTGTCCCTAGCTCGTGGACGGTGACCTGCATATGATATGCTCTCACTGCAGGCCGGTCATAATGCATTCTGACTAAATGACCAATCCACTTGACTTTTTTGGACGTCAATGGTACTAACTGGGTTTATCCCCACTATCTGCCTCAGGGCGGTGTTGTGGATTTGGCCACAGATTAGTTTTTCTTTTGCACTTCTCACACGGTGCCTCTCACATCTGGATCTTCCTCTAATGTGTTTCTAGAAAGGACTAGGGTTGACCTTGGTAACACAATGTGGGAATAGACAATGCATTTATCAGATTCTTCTTAGTGGGAAGAAGCACTCAGTGTGTTTCAAAATCGGTGCGGTTTGATAGTGGATGTCGTCATCAGTGAACATACCACCGACATATTTTAACTCCTGTACTTACTTGATATTTTTGTCACTGCTGTGGAAACTTCTCTGCGCCTGTTCAAGCGATATCATCAAAGTCTCTACATTGTCTGTGTTAGATAGAGTAGTAGGTCTCCATTTTTGGTAAAAGATGACCAGATCATCAGCAAACAACAGTCCATTAGGGCCTCCTCATGGAGGTTAGCCAACTGCGTAATTTTATCTATATACATTGAAATTGTTGCAGATGGATTTGGTAATTTTTAGTGACTCCGTCGGTTCTGGAGGCGCTGAAGAACACCCCATACAAAGAAAAGGAGATATACTTGATGGATAAGGCGATCAACATCATCACTGCTCACTTGCAATGGATCCCTGGACATAGTGGGCTATTAGGGAATGAGATGCCTGACAGATTGGCAAAAACAGGAGCCTCGCAACAACAATTGGATAGACCCTGCAGTAACCACAGTAAAACAGATTATTCAGAATAATACTCGGGAAATCTGGATCAACAGGTGGGCGACGGAAACAACAGGTCGCAGTGTATTTAGCCAAAAAGTAACATAAATAAACTACATAGAAGAGATAAAAGTCTCATCTTTCAGTTCCGAACAGGACATACCAGAGTCAATAGCCACTTGAACCGCATCAATCCCCAGCACCTGCCCTTGTGCAGACATTGCTCTCATCCTGATGAAACAGTTCGACATCTACTCATTGAGCGCAAGGCGCTTGTGGACATGAGGCAAAGATTCTTTCAAACACTGCCGACAATTACCAACACACTGTACGAAGCAGTGACATAACTGAAGAAGACCTGTATCTATATAATAATGGCATTGGGCTGCCAAGAGCAGGCTTGCTCAGCAGCTATGAAATAATAACAAACAACAACATTTATATACATTATGAATGAAAGTGAAGAAAGAACACACCCCTGTTGTACACCAGTCCGGGAAACCACAATTTGTCATTGTGGCATCTGTTCGTAGCGCACCGTTGCTGGTGTGAGAAAAATGAATCATCATGAGACTTAAATTGTATGTGTTAACTGCAAAGTTGGAAAATGGTGCTTTGGTCTCTCCTTTTCAGGAGGTTGTCTTCTGGATTTGAGATGGCCATATGTTTGTAGATTTCTCGCCCAGTATTTCCCATTGCCCATCTATTCAACCAGTCCTCTTTGTTCGCAGTCTTCAGTAGTTGTTTGACTGTTGGTGTGTATTGTTGTTCTTGACATGATCCCTTCTTAGCCAGTCTGTCTGCCTTGTCATTGCCAGGTGTATTTTGAGTGACGAGGGATCCATTGTATAACTATTCCGAATTAATGGTATGTGAGTAGTGGTACATCCATGATGGAATCAAATTTATTTACATCCTAAATAATTTTGTAGATATGGGTTGCCATTTCATTGATTACTGTTTTTCAAAATCATCATCATGTAGCATGTCCTTTGTAGAACATCGCTCCCATCACAGTCTGTCTGAAAGAAACTCGTTCCCTTGCCAAAACACCAGCTTCCACCACTGTCATACTCAGGCACTCCTGGATATCTTGGTGCCATCGTCTTCTTGGTCTACCCTTCCTCTTTTGCCTGGCACCATACCTTCCATCACCGTCCTCTCAAGACCGTTGTGTCTCTTGATGTGACCAAAGTATTTGCATTTTCTAGCCAAAATGGAATTGATAAACCAGTTCTCCTCTATGCTCAACTCTTGCAGAATGTCTACATTTGTTCTTTTCTCTGTCCAGGGTATTCTGAGGATCTTTCTGTAACATTTTGACTCGAAGGATTCGATTCTTTGTCTAGAAGTTTTGGTAATCGTCCATGCTTCACAGTCATAAGCTGCCACAGGAAAAACACAGGCTCTCAAGACTTTTACTTTTATCGTTTTGTTGGTGCCCTGCCATAATTTCTTCAGGCTGTTCAGTCACTGCATTGCCATAGCTAGTCTTCTTCTGATTTCTTTCGAGCAGTCACCATTTTTGTCAATTCTGGAGCCCAGATATTCAAAATGTGTGACCTGATCTATTTCCTCACCACCCACTGTAAATTTATGCTGACATTGTGTTTCATTTTTTTTCTTCAAAATATAAATTGAAAATACATTCTCCATGTTTCATCTTTAGGGTATGCATTTGCACACACGGCAGTATCTGTGCAACACCTGCAAAGCAGCTTTTAAAACACTTGGGGCCCTGATTGGACACACAAAGAGAGTACACGAGAATTGGAAGTCCCCAAATCAGAAAATATTCATCTGTTCTGTTTGTGAGAAGAGGTTCACCAAGAAATACCATGTTGATCGTCACATGCTCATTCATACTGGGGAGAAGCCTCACAAGTGTACAGACTGTGGCAGGTGCTTTAACAATAAATCCAACCTCATGTCTCATATACAACTGGTAAGTAGACTGTATATAGACAATTAGTAAGTAGGCTAAATATTTGACTGGAAAGTAGACTGTATATATATATGACTGGAAAGTAGGCTGTATATATATGACTGGAAAGTAGGCTGTGTATATATATGACTGGAAAGTAGGCTGTGTATATATATGACTGGAAAGTAGGCTGTGTATATATATGACTGGAAAGTAGGCTATGTGTATATATATGACTGGAAAGTGGGCTGTATATATAAATGACTGCAAAGCAGGCTGTGTCATAAATGAGGTCGTATCGAAAAGTAACTGACGTCGTATTTAATTTTAGTAAAACCAATAGCTGACCAGGGACATGCTGGCATGGCGTGTGGCTTTGATATCTTCTGCCATGCTGCACTTCAGTTATTGCCAGGCTTCTGTGGTAGTTGCACCTGTACATAACACTAATCACATTTGTGGTTTGAGCTAAAATGACCTAACACATTGAGCATAGAATTTGTATACAATTTGGTTAACAAAACTTAGTGGCGGTCAACTTTTTTGCACACTAACATGACATTTTAGACATTCCTTCATTCATACATAACATACTCAGAATTTATTCCGATATCATAACAAATAAAAAGGCTAGACATATAAGAGAAAAACACATTTCTTATTTTTTTTTTTTAATTTTCTTAATTCAGGATCTTCAGGAAAAATATCTATAAGATCTTTAGGGTTAACCTTTGAATTTTCCCATTACTTAATACGAGGAGTGTTCAAATGAATCCAGACCTAACTCCAACAAGTGAACATACGTGTGATGCGCATGATGCCACTTCTGATGTAAACAGCACATGCCAACCGTCTAGTTTGCAAAATTCCAATATTCTCCGCTTCCAGTTTCCTCAGCATAATGCTGAAAACATGGCAGGTGTGATGCGGAAGTTGATCCATGAGCGGGGATTTGGTTTGTAACAGTGAAGGATGTCGAACCAGTTGGCATTCATTCGCAGAATGCAGGCAGTGTATGGTGACAATAATGTGTCGAAGACAACTGAAGAACTGGTTAACGATGTTTAAAGGACATGAGTTAATGAAAGATCTTCCGAGATCAGATCAGGCACATTGTTGCATCAGAAGATGCCATTGCCAAATGATGCAGCAGTTTGGGTGGATCGTCGCCGGAGCTTACGTTCGTCACACTTTTGTCACCATACACTGCCTGTATTCTGCATGAATGTCAACTGGTCAACATCCTTCAGCTGTTAGAAACTGAATCACTGCTTGCTGATCAACTCTGGACAGATTCCGTATCACACCCGCCATGTTTTCAACAGTCTGCTGAGGAAACTATGAGTCAGTGGATAATGACATTTTGCAAACTTGACGGTGTTATTTACTTCAGAGGTGACGTCATAATGCTCATCGTATGTATGTTCACTTTGTGCAGTTAGATCCGGTTTCATTTGAACACGCCTCGTATCTTTTCTCTTATCTTAATGCCACACTGAAAATGGCAGCAAGTAGGCACACGATTTCCATGTGCCTGCTCAAAAAGCACACTATCGCTGCCAGCCAATCCTATTTCACTTCCAAGTAGAAACTGGCTGCAGAAAAAAAGACCTGTGTACATTTTCAAATCATGCTCCATGCACTCCAATTTAATTTGGTGACAAAAAGTACAGATTTAATTTGGTGACAAAAAGTGCAGATTTAATTTGGTGACAAATAAGTACAGATTTAATTTGGTGACAAATGGTGCAGATTTGATTTGGTGACAAATGGTGCAGATTTGATTTGGTGACAAATAGTGCAGATTTGATTTGGTGACAATTAGTGCCAACTTAATACTGACAAATAGTGCTAACTTAATATGTGACAAATAGTACCGATTGAACTTGAAGTCAAAATGAGTATGCCTTTTCTGTGGCTGGAGTAGCAATTATTTCAAGATTAGCCTGAGATGAGATAAAAATCACATGTTATGTTATGCATCAGCTTTATGACCAACTTTTGATTACACGTTAACAGTATCATGCATCAAAAAACGAACTTGCTGACTTGTTGAAATTGTCATAACTCGTTTGTCCGCTTCAATAATATCAGGTTCACAAGAAGCTGACTCCATACCTCTGTGACATGTGCCATGAGACCTTCAAGCGCAAGAAACTCTTGCTTGAGCACATAGGTAAGATCCACGTTGCTCACGGTGAAGCTGCAAAGGCTATGCAGGCGTACATTCGCAAGATTGAAGAAACTGGTGATGATGATGATGATGAATTAGGACAGCATACTATCACCATTGCTCCTGCTGGATCATCACATCACGATGCAGATGATGGGTCCACGACAGTTTATGCACAAGTATGTTAGCATTTTTAGTGTTTGTCGGAGAGTGTTATTTGTCTCTGTGTTTTTGTTTAAAAATAATATGCATAAAAAATCAAATAAAAATTCTTGCAAACAGGGCACAGCTGGCTTAAGGAGACAGATGCAAGAATGGAGACATCTTAATCGATGAGAGGGGTCGAGATACTGAGCAGTGCATGAGGTGTAGCGGTCAGCGACCCAAAGCTGAATGCTAACACCAGGGCCAGCGACTCAGCTGCCAAGACCCTTCTACACCTCCACGTGGTGAGCCTGGATAACAGGCTGCAACAGAGTAGACTGGCTAAGGAGAAGGGATCGAAGAGGGAAGGCTAACCCTGTACCCAAATATGCCTGCAGAAGTCAGATGTATCAGACCAAAAGATGCAAATATTGCAGTCAACCTGTCAACTACGCTAAAACGCATTCCGAACTACATCCATCTTGCAAAGCCCTTTTCAGGGCTTGGTAGCGAGAGTTTGAAAACGAAAAAGAAGAAGAACTTGATTAGAAAGATATATCAAACAGATAACTGATATATGTACATGAACTACTCTAAGTCTTGACTTTGACACCCCAATTTCTGTGTTGTTGTACAGGTTTTTTTCATATTTCCTTTTGCTGCAGCTTCCTATGGCTTTCTTGCCGGCTCATCAATATATTATTTTCTTTAGACTCTACTGATGCTTTTTCTTACTTCTCAATTGGTCAAATTTTATTTTCTGTGACTTATTCATTGTGACGACAAAGAATGGAAGATTTAAAAAAACTTAAAAGTGAGCTCAGTTTTTTTCCCCAGTTCTACATTACCCAGTTTCAATGATCAATTACCGTTCTCTTGTGTGATTCCCTGGACACTGGGTTTTTTTATCTTGAGAAAGTTAAACTCCTTCAACAGATTTTTGTACCTAATGGTTAACTTGACTATGAAATTAATGGTTTACTTGACTATGAAATTAATGGGTTACTTGACTATGAAATTAATGGGTTACTTGACTATGAAATGCTACATTCCGATTGGCCACTAGATTAATAATACCTGAAGGTCAGGAATTGCCATACATCATTTTGGCTGCTCTAACATGCGAGGCGTGTTCAAATGAAACCGGACCAAACTGCAACATGTGAAAGATGCATGTGATGTCATTTCTGGTGTAAACAGCACATACCAACCATCTAGTTTGCAAAATTTTATTATCCTCCAACGCATAGTTACCTCAGCATACTGTTGAAAACATGGCGGTTGTGGTACAGAATCCGTCCAGAGTTAGATCAACAAGCAGTGATTCGGTTTGTCCAAAGAAGGACGTGAGTTAACGCAACAAATGCGCCTGACTTGCTGAGCATGAGCAGTTAAAATATCTCTAAAAAAATAGAGATCTTGATCTTGATGACCCATTCTTCGGCGTAGCTGCGAGTCCCAATCTTGCCTCCAGATGATCCAGTTTTGAGCCACAGAAGCCCAGATTGCTGCCGCCATGCTCCATTGACCATAATTTTGTCGGAACATGTGATCTGCCCATCTATGTTTTGCCGTGTCTGCATAGATTACTGCATCATTCACCAAGGACAATTATCATACGTCAGAATTGTGGAGATTTTGATTTTGTTGGTTCCGGAGAATAATAAAAAGTTTGCTTAGGTACCTGAGACCGTTGTGTTGGTCAACTACATCCATGACCCACTGCTGCGGCATGGTTTTTGGCACTGAGAAATTCGCTGCGGAGTATCTTGTTTCCTGGTCCAGCCGCATGACATGGCCAAACAAAGAATCTCGGCACGCCAGGTGTTTCTGAGATTAGGAGTAGGCCTGTTTAAACGGAGACCTCCACATTGCAGATGTAGCCATGCCGCTGGTTGTGCATGTGTAAGGCCTCCAGTCTTGACATGTAAAGCAGGACTGGTAGATGCGGATTTTTCTTTCAAGGGAGATCTTGTTGTTGCTCCATACATGTAGGAGACCGTGCATAGCAGACGCAGCTAGTTTGGTCCACCTTGACATATCAGGGAGCTGCTCCCATCCGATGATATAATGTGGACATATTCTTTGAACCTTCCGCTGTGTGACATTGAGTTGTAATACTGCCCTGGGTGTCAGAAATCAGGTTCTGAACTTTGGTTTTGGCGCAGGATATAGACAGGCCTAGGTAGGCCGTTTCGGAGAGTGATTCCTTAGATACTGAACTGTGTAAATGTCAAAATATAACCATACACGTTTTAAGGTTGATATTCATTTGATATGCACTGGCAGATAAGTACGCATGTTAATTACTACATGATAATGTCCTTTGTTGCTTTCTAATCTTGATAAGCTTGCTTCTTCCTTGTTGATTGGTTTAGTTCCACGTGTTTTGCTGAAGGTAGTTCTGTGACATTGACATTCACTTTTTTCTCTCTCAGGTGTCTGATGGCACATACGAGGCCATGGTGACAGATGGCTCCCACGTCCTCGAAGGCCAGACTTATACCACCCTGCAGACGGAAGGAGGAGAGGAGACTATTATTATAGTTCAGGCTGCTGATCCCAATGAGGTCACACATGCCATTGTTGAGCAGGATGGCTCTGTCCAGTATAGTTTATAGCCCGGTGAAGATGTACAGTATTCAGATAGTATTGGTGGTTTCTGATCAAGAGTATGGGATCCGGGCCCAAGTATGAGATCCAGGCCCAAGTCTGAGATTCAGGCCCAAGTCTGAGATCCAGGCCCAAGTCATACACAAAACTAAAGAATATTGAGAGTTGTGACATTTCGAGTGGTGAACACATGTGTAATTCAAATCTACGTGAGTAAAACTTTGCTAAAAAAGTCTGGAGCAAGCGTGTGGAAGGCTGAAGATACTTTAGCTTTATAAGTAACATGACTCAAATGTTAAGAATCTCGCATGACTGAGAAGTCAAATAAAGGGAAACAGTAAAACATTGTTACAGACAGGGCATCGGTTCTTTGTGTGTATATGTGTGTGTGTGAGAGAACAAAGAATACATTGCAAGTTTTTCCCTATCTTTGACCTTGAAGATACAAATGGCCTCGGCCATAGTTTTCTCTTGGTCCTCTTTATCTTTTACCACTCTTCATGAAAAATTGACGCAATTTCCCCTGCAGCTGCATTATTTTTCAGCACGTCACGTTTTATTGTTGACTTTAAGACTGTACAAATTTTTTGTGACTGTCTATTGATATGATTTGCGTGGGAGTAGAAAAATAAAGGAATAAAGAATTTGTTGGTGTTTTTGTTGTGTGTGTTAGTTTCTGAGATAAATGAAGGTGATAGTGTTGAAGAACAGCACAAACATGTAGACTCCTGCTTTCGGTGTCTAAGTTGGGGGGAAAAACCCCCAAAATGCAGACAGAGGAATACCAATGTTTACCGTAATAGCCGTATCTGTCACTTTAGACTATAAACATCATTATTGTATCTACATAAACAATCCAAACAGATCTACCTCAGAAAAATCTGTTGCAGAAACTTGAATCCCCCATTTTCAACAATGGGTGAATCTTCAAATCCAAGCGTAAAACATAAATCATTTCCAAATGCCTAACGCTAATTCCAAAATTGCCGTTGAGGGTATGTAACCGTACATTACAGATCTGGTACTCAATAATTTAATAAGCATGTTAAAGGTTTGCATTTACGACCCAGGATTAAATAGCACACATACAAACTTCACCTGTCTTCTGTCTGCAGACAATTTCTACGGAGCCGTTTGTTTTTAAATTTGATTAGAACGGCCGCCGCTATGCAAGGACATCGTAAGTTGCGTATGCGTGACCTTTGCTTCTCGATTTTCACTGCCGCAGTCGCTATGGAGCGACGTTCAAGTGGTAAAGGATATGAAAGTTTGCATATATGTATATATGAGACACATGCTTCTGTCCAAGCAGATATTTCAGAAACTAAAGCTGATAATCATTAACAGTAGCCACCCTCCATTAAAAATTGACACAAATTTAACCTGCAACGGCATAGTTTTTCAGCACGTCACGTTTGATTATGGTTGTTGACTTTAAAAGCCTGTAACCTTTTTTATTTGTCAGTGAATAGATGTCTTCTTCTTCTCCTTCTGTGTTCGTTCTCAATCTCCGTTTACCTAGTCCTGTGAACGGAATGCATTGTGTCACTAGTTTACACCTTTAGGTCCGACACATCCGTCTTCGGCAGCAGTGAATAGATATGATTTGGTTGTGTGTAGAAACATAAATGAATAAAGAACTTGTTGGTGTTTATTGTTTTTGATGTGTGTGTTAGTTTCTGAGATACAAGAAGATGAAGGTGAACATTTCGAAAAACAGCACACACATTTAGATTGACCTATTTTGTGGGATGCCACTTGGTTAGTAAATCTGTGAAATGGCCACAAAGCACTGATAGTGTTTTTAACAACATCAGTATATCTGTGAGGTGTTAGCGATCTCACATTTCAAAGGCTCGACTATATGAGGGCGGTAGCCATCTCCTCTCCCTCGCCGCTTTAATTCCCGGACTGAACCGGAACTCAATTAAGGCTGGGTCGACCCAGGAGCCATTGCGGTCTGACAAAACATTTCTGCCTCAACTGGGGAATGAACCCAGGACCATTCAGGTGCGGAGCCAGCTCGCTAACCACTGCGCTACGCATCTACATGAACAAAATAAACATACACCTAAAAAAAATCTGTTGTGATAATTAAACTTCATCGCCCTCAATAAAGGGATACTTTACAAATCAAGTGAAATAAAGAATATATCGTTTCAAAATATTTTATAAATATCCACAAGCACATCTCCCTTTTGTAAAATGATCAAGAAGGAAGTAACGTGTATTTACATTCAAATACGCATGTTCTGTCATTTCCGTAGCATAAACACAGATGCTTATATGATATTACAAGTCACTGTCGTTTCGTTTCGCACAGTGCCTTCTCTATAGAAACGCTTTCTTATTATCAGGCACGCCATGAAACCAAGGGCATTGTAAAAGTTAAATGTTATGTGCATTCAGTTTTATTGTATGGAGTAGAAACCTGAACCCTGACAAAGAAAATTGAGACGATGATTGAAACCTTTGAAAAATAGGTCTGCAGAATACTTGGACGAGTTTCTTGGAAAGATAGAATAACAAATGGTGAGCTTCTGGGACAACTCGAGGTGGAGAAGGCCTTTCTGTATGAAATTAAAAAAAAAGCAGTAAAACATTTTGTCATGTCTGCTGAAAATTATAGTGGCAGGCAGAAGAGCCAGATGGACAGACATCAAGTTGGTTCGGGATAAAATCTGTCTGAGTGTGCCAGCCTGGCGTGAGACAGTCAGCTAGAGATCCATTACCGTTAAGCTCCGATGAGTAGTTGGAACTTGATATATATATAAAATTGGAGAGTACTGATGTGCTATCTATGATATGATATATTGTATTCTCTGACACGCTTCAGCATCGATGCAAACGCATGGGAATGCCTTGAATAGTACCGCAAGGCATGGTGTAGACCACCATCTGAGGCACGTCCATTGCTGAGGAATGCTGGGCCTCAGAAGCACCAAAAAAATGCACTTTGCGAAAAGACTAAACAACCGACACTCGCATGTCCAATTCTGACATTAAATGCGACGTATGTGGAAGCATTTTCTGTGCCAGAATTGGACTACACACCGAACTCACTAGTGAGGTGCAACACAACTGCTGTATTCATCATCGCTTGTCATGGGTGGCTATTATTATATGAGATATTGTAGTTGTAGCATTATAATGTGCAGTTTATGTGCTCGAATTTGTCTACAGCATTCAGCGTCTGACTGTAGTCTCTGGTGCTGGTTGGTATATGACCTGTTTTTTTGGCATTTATGGTCAGGCCAATTCACATATCTGGGCAGCACGCTGTCGAGATCTGTCAGCCTAGACGATGAGGTGGCAAGCAGAATAGCAAAGGCCAGCACAGCCTTTGGTAGAATGCGCACGATGGTCTGGGCATGTCGTGGCATCAGTGTCAAGACCAAACTCAAAGTCTACCGTGCAACCATCATTCCAACCCTACTATACGCTTGCTAAAGCTGGACTGTATACTCTGGACATGCAAGGAGGTTAAACCACTTCCACACAGGTTGCCTGAGGCAAATATTCCACATCTGATGGCAAGATCGTGTCACTGACATCGAGGTTCTCTCGAGGGCTAACATGCCCAGCATCCATGCACTGCTAGAAAAAGCACGACTAGGATGGGCCGGACACCTCGTCCGTATTTCAGACAGGCGGCTCCCAAAGAAGCTTCTCTACGGCGAGGCGAGAGAGGGCGCCCAAAGAAACGTTTTAAAGACAGTCTGAAGGACTCACTGAAAAGTTGCCAGATAGACATCGACACCTGGGAATGTCTTGCGCAAAACAGATCTGACTGGAGAAGCGCAGTCAAATCGGGTGTAGCTACCGGCGAAGACGACCGTGTTGTGAAAGCCCAGAGCAGACGCGAGACCCGGAAATCCCGAATAGCGGAAACACCATCACCTTCTACAAACCTCGTGTGCCCGCATTAGCCTGTTCAGCCACATGCGCACCCACACCCAACAGGGAAATCTGGGACAAGGATGATGTCGGCGGTCCTCATCGACAACATTAGACAGCTATTATTATGTGCTCGAAAACACATTTTAAAATTGCACTTACCATGTTGTTGTGCTGGTCCCAGCTATACAGTTATCCCTCACAAGAAAGCCACACAATAATTGAGAACTCTTGTTTACAGCTACATACATTTACATGCTAAAACCAAGATCAGGGAAGTTGCTGTCAGGGACTTGTTTGCAGATGATGCTGCAATTGTCACTAGCAGTTAGCAGGAACTCCTGAACTTGATAGATCGCTTCTCTCAGGCGTGCAAAGATTTCGGCCTCGCAATAAGACTGAATAAAACAAATGTGCTGGTACAAGATGTAGATGCTACCCCCAACCATCACTATCAACAACTACAAACTGGCAACTGTGGATCAATTCACTAACATCGAATCCCTCATCAATAATAAGGTCTCTATAGACCCTGAAATTAACAATCGCATGGACAAAGCTGCTGCAATATTTTTTGGTCTCAACCTGTGTCTGGGGAAATCCTAAACTTAAGTCAAGGCCATGGTCTACAATTCCTGTGTCGTCAGTATGCTTCTATATGGCAGGGAAACGTGGACAACCTATGCGAAACAAGAACAAATGCTCAACACCTTTCAGCTACGGTGCCTGAGATCCATCTTGGCATCTCATGACGAGACAAGGGGACAAATGCAGAGGTCCATTCTCGCATGGGTCCTCTTCCATGTATGTACACCCTTCTTCGCCAACGAAGGCTGCTATGGCTTGGTCATGTTTGTCACATGGAAGACGGTCGCATCCCCAAAGATATTCTCTATGGGCAGTAGGCGTGTAGTAAAAGAACAGATGGCCAACCATAGCTGAGGTCCAAAGACGCATGTAAACAAACAGGGCATGAAGGGACTGGATATGGATCTGACATCTTGGCTTCACTAGCTCCCATCATGGCTTCACAAGCTCCCATCATGGCTTCACTAGCTCCCATCATGGCTTCACAAGCTCCCATCATGGCTTCACAAGCTCCCATCATGGCTTCACAAGCTCCCATCATGGCTTCACAAGCTACCATTTTGGCTTCACAAGCTACCATTTTGGCTTCACAAGCTCCCATCATGGCTTCACAAGCTCCCATTATGGCTTCACAAGCTCCCATCATGGCTTCACAAGCTACCATTTTGGCTTCACAAGCTCCCATCATGGCTTCACAAGCTCCCATCATGGCTTCACAAGCTCCCATCATGGCTTCACAAGCTCCCATCATGGCTTCACAAGCTCCCATCATGGCTTCACAAGCTACCATTTTGGCTTCACAAGCTCCCATCATGGCTTCACAAGCTCCCATCATGGCTTCACAAGCTACCCTTTTGGCTTCACAAGCTCCCATCATGGCTTCACAAGCTCCCATCATGGCTTCACAAGCTCCCATCATGGCTTCACAAGCTACCATTTTGGCTTCACAAGCTCCCATCATGGCTTCACAAGCTCCCATCATGGCTTCACAAGCTCCCATCATGGCTTCACAAGCTCCCATCATGGCTTCACAAGCTCCCATCATGGGCACATTAGTGATGGATAGGAATGACATTTTGAAATTAATCACGCTCCTGAGGTCTGTTAGAAATGACCATTTTCCTTGCAGTTGTCTTTTGGCTGATAAAAATCCTATTTCCTGTATGAACAGACCTTGCTTCAGCTCTGAAATTGGCTTGGCTTCGTTCGTTCTCAATCTCTCGCTACCGAACCCTGAAAGGGCTTAAGTAGCAGAATATAGTCCAGAGAACGGAATGCGTTGTGTCGTAGTTTACACCTTGACTGTGATATTTGCACCTTTCAGTCCAACACATCTGACTTCAGCAAGCATTTATTTGAGTGCCGGGTTAGCATTCCCTCTTCGATCCCTTCTCCTTAGCCAGTCTGCCCTGCTGCAGCCTGTTATCCAGGATCACAGCGTGGAGGTGTAGAAGGGTCTTGGCATCTCTGGTTCGCTGGCCCTGACGCTAGCAGTCAGCTATGGGTCACTGACCACTGCAGCTCATGCGCTGCTCAGCATCTTGATCCCAGCTCTGAAATTGATACAGGTCTCTCCTGTTGGCATAGAGTGATTTTTCTTTGTCGCCATCCGAGTGTCCGATGTAGATTCCACTACCTCCCCATTTTTCCCACTTAGATCGATCCATCCATTTACACATTTGTCCAGGAGTTGCTGTCGGATTCCGTGGCAAAGTGGTTAAGCCGTCGGCCTCGTGATCAGGTGGTGTGGGTTCAACTCTGGACCCCGCCGTCTTTTTCACGGGTGTTTGATGCGGAGTTCCCTGCATCTCATAGTCGCCCCCTAGTCGTCTTGTCATTGACTTGCCACTGGGGTCGGGCGGCACGAGACTAGAGAGTGGAGATAAAAAGTAGCGCAGTTAATCCTTACTAAAAATAGCGCTAGCAAATTTAATTATGCCATCATCGTCTACGATGGACGGCGACCTTTGCCTTTGCCAGGAGTTGCTAGGGTTACTGTCTCTTGAGCTCCTTCAGAATGAGGATTTTATGCTCTGTTGCTGACTACTCAATTTTCTTCGTAATCCCTGGAACCTCAAAGACTATTTTGGACCGATCCTGGCTATGGTTCTAGGATAAGTGTTTCGCACTTTTCAATTTCGGCTTCAGGGATTTCTGCATGTTTTCTGTGAATGGTTGGGGGTTTCCCTTAATAGTCTTTTTTTAGCTCTTTCTTTGAACTTCTGGTGTAGAGGGTGATCAGGTAACCTCTTTAGTTTTCCAAACTAAGTAAGGGATTTGTATTTTCTACTAATACGCTAATAAAAATGTCGTATGAAAGGCAGAAATGAACTTTCTACATTGGCGTTGATGCTCAATTGCTTTCACAACCATCTGTCCTTTGAGCGGTGCAGCACTTATGTTGTTACGAGTCCAGCAGCATCTGGGCTCTCGCCCTTCAGCCCAATGCTGTGTAATGGTATTTGTACGTGTTTATCAGCAACACTTAAGTACTATGTGCTATGTTCTCCAAGCCAATTAATTCGGCCATCGCATTTGTTTCATTTCTGTATCTTCGCATTCTACCGTTGTTCTTTCCTGTTGTCACCAGATGCTCTGTGACCTTCTTTCGGAGAATGTGTCCAACGAACTGCCCGTCTACTTCTCATTTTAGTTAAAGATTTTAAAATACAGATTTTTGTTTAATATGTTCATTGGATATCTTTGCTGTCCAGGATATACATAGGGTTGTTAGCACTGGAACACGATATGTTTTGATCTTGGTGGCAACCCTGATTCCTTGCCAGTCCCAAACATTCACTCGTAGTTTTAAAAAGACAGCACTTCTTCTTCTTCGTTCGTTCTCAATCTCCCACTACCAAACCCTGAAAGGGCTTAAGTAGCAGAATGTAGTCCAGAGAACGGAATGCTTGGCTGCGATATTTGCACCTTTCGGTCCAACACATCCGACTTCAGCAAGCATTTTTTGAGTACCGGGTTAGCATTCCCTCTTCGATCCCTTCTCCTTAGCCAGTCTGCTATGATGCAGCCTGTTATCCAGGATCACCGCGTGGAGGTGTAGAAGGGTCTTGGCAGCTATGGTTCGCTGGTCCTGACGCTAGCAGTCAGCTATGGGTCACTGACCACTGCAACTCATGCGCTGATCAGCATCTTGATCCCAGACAGCACTTGATTTGACAATACTGTTATGAACCTCAGAGTCGATATTTTACATTCACATGATATAAAAACTATGCGCATACAATCTAGTCTTGAATGCATTAATTGACCCTTCCTCTACTATTTCTTGTGCCAATGCATTCAAAGCATTCACCACTCTCTGACTAAAAAAATATTTCCTAATATCTAACCTGGACCTTTCTTTAGTTAATTTGTAGCAATGCCCTCTTGCTCTTGCAGGTGGTTGTATTTTGAAAAAACATGTTATAGTTTAATTTATCCGTTCCTTTCATAATCTTATAAACCTGTATTAAGTCGCCTCGAATTCTCTTTTCTAGACACTTTAGGCTGGTTTTTCCTCATAACTACAATTCCAGAATCCCTCTATCAGCCTTGTCGCACTTCTTTGTATCCTTTCCAGCATGTTTATATCTCCGCTATGATAGGGACTCTACAGCTGTACACAATACTCCGATGTAGGTCTAATACTTTATACAATTTGACTATCCCTTCCATGCTCCTATGTTTATAATTTCTTTTTATCATATCTAACATTGCATTTTTCATTTCCACTGCTACCTGGACTTGCTCACTCACCTTACCTGTCTGATCTATTATAACCCCAAGGTCCCTTTCCTTTTTTATCTTTCTAATATTGTTTTCGCCCATTCTGTAATTATGTTCCATATTGGATCTACCCACGTGGATGACTGTACAATAAACTTTATTTGCCAGCTCTCAGACCATTCCCAAATTTTATATAAATCTGACGTCAATATATCCACTTCTGCTTTAGATGAGACACTTCTGCATAGTTTTGAGTCATGCGCAAATTTTGCAATTATGTATCCGATATCCTTATCCAAATCGTTTATATATATCAAGAACAAAATTGGTCATGTGATATGTAGCTATCCTTAGTGTTGAAAGTTTGCCAGGAAACAATAAAACAATTTTTATTGTTTTTTTCCCTCTCTCGTTACTCGCACCCATTTCTCATTGACATTCCTGCAGTTATGTCATGGTCGTTTATACTGTGTTTTATTGATAATATGTAGCATGTTCCCCAACATCTGCTAGTGTAGGGGATTCCGTGGCGAAGTTGTTGCGCCATCGGCCCTCGTGTTCAGGTGGTGTGGGTTTGACTGCGGATTCCGCCGTCTTTTTCACGGGTGCTTGATGCGGAGTCCCCTGCATCTCGTAGTCGCCCTCTAGTCGTCTTGTCCGTGACTTGCCACTGGGGTCGGGCAGCTCAAGACAAGAGAGTGAGGATAAAAAGTAGCGCAGTTAATCCTTACTAAAAATAGCGCTAGCAAATAAATTATGCCATCATCGTCTACGATGGACGGCGGTCTTTTTTTTTTTTTTTTAGTTCCTGTGGAACTCAATCTGAAAATATTAGTACATCGCATATTCATGTAGGACCTCAGGTCTCTGCAAGTGTAGTTCCTATGGAGGTCAGTTTGAACATATTCATGTAGGACCTCAGGTCTCTGCTAGTGTAGGTCCTATGAAGGTCAGTCTGAACACATGAGTATATCACTGCATGTATGGCCTCAACTCTTGAGTAGTAGTCTTTGATCAATTATGTTCACTTTGCAAATATTTTGAACATTTGGTGTGCATGTGAAGAATATGACATGCCATCTGACTTGCTTAATAAATTGTCCGTTGTTTGAAATTTAGGAAGTCATTTTGCTTAGAGTTCAACTTGATTTTTTTCAGACCGTCTGCAAGGTTTAGGATTTGAAAAACAAGTGTGACATGGCATAACACCGACCTAGGTTAGGGGGTTTGCTTAGAACAGTATAGATGGCGCCTAACAGGCTGCAGGTCTACTTTGCTCTAGTGTTTGAGTCTATTAAGATGGACTCGCACATTGTTTAACCACCCTATGTAGCAGAGTAATAAGCTGCTTTAGCCTAGCCTGCTAAGCAGGAAATACTCCTTCCGGCTACACCCAGCTTACACCGGAGCTTGAATCTGCACAGGGGGAATCTGATCCTTTTGAAGTACAGGTCAACAAAGAAGAATGTCAAAGAAACTGGCTGTATACAGACTGCAGAGTCTTCTAAACCAGTATATATATATATATATAAACACATTAACTCTTTCAGGACCTGGTAATTTTTAGATCTGGGTCAAATTAATTTTCAGTTTTGGAAAAAAAAATAATGCATGCCTTTTTTAACATTACTACTTCGCACCATAATATAGAGAAACATATTAATATTATATATCACTGGGAAGGGAAATTGTTACAGAAAATGAACATATCAGTAAATTATTGATTTTTGATAGATTAAATTGGTTGTAAAAAATAAAGAAATGTCAAGAAGCAGAGAATTGTAATTCACCTAAATTTGTCCATGGTTTAAAGTGTTTCTATCCATTTCTCTGGCAAATTCATACACAAGAATCAAACATCCTTCAAAATACAGTTTATTTGATGCATTTATATCCATAAATATTTAATATATATACATTTTTCTCAATGACTTCAGAATCAATAATCAAAACAATGTATCAAAGTAGAAGCAGTGAACACACTTTACTTGACACAAACAACACTTTTGTGACACCTAGCACATCTGTTTTGATAAAATTTGGTTAAGAAAACTATTCCAGTTTTAGCAGTAAAGAATCTGGTTACATAAAAACATGCATTGCCGTTATGAGAAACAAACTTATTGTCTAGGTCTATCCACTGTGGTGGCTAAAGCTCATGTAGGGTTATGTCAAAGAGCCACTAAAGTGGCTTTAGGTTCGGAAAAAGTTGAGTTATGTGCACACAAGAATGTCAGAATCTCCGCTTCACTTCATCTGAATAGTCCCAGTTGTGCAAGAAATAACTACCTTTACCTGATATTTATTGTGAACATTTGGTGTACATGTGAAGGCTTTAACATACCATTGGACTTGCTTTGTAAATTGACTTGCTTTGTGACCGCTGCTTGGAATTGTGAAAGTTATTTTGGTTATTAGAGTTCAGCTGGATTTTTCAGACAATCTGTAAGGTGTCATCATCATCATCAAATGCCATCTCCGCAACAGAAGTTGGCGGTAATGGATCTCCATCTGTCTCTGTCTCACGCCAGGCTGGTACACGCAGTCAAACTGTGTCCCGACCACATCCTGATGCTGTATCTCTGCTGCCCTTTGGCTCTCTCGCCCTCTACTCTTCCCTCCAAAATAACCTTTAGCAGACTGTCGTGTTTCTTGGCGTGACCAAAATATTTTATTTTTCTGCTTTTTATTTCCTTCAGAAGTGTCTGTTCCACCTGGAGTTGTTCCAGGACCTCGTTATTGGTTTTTGATCTTTCCAAGAAACTCGTCCAGGCCTTTGGAATACCCACATTTCAAAGGCCTCAATACGCTCCATTTTCTTTGTCAGGGTCCAGGTTTCTCCTCTATACAATAAAACTGACTGCACATAGCATTTAATGATTCTAATTTTTAAGATCTGCGATATCTGCTTTGACAGAAGTGTATCTCTCAAGATGATCACCCTTTCACATTTGCCATCATCCGAAATTTGTTGGTCAAGGTATACATAGCTTGTGACACATGTTCCAGAATTCTCCATTTATGTGGATGGAAGCTTTTTATACTTTTTTATTTTTGGTCGTCGTTGTTTGCGAATTCCCGCAATGGGTAGGTTACTCTTTTGTGCGCCTCTAAAAAAGAGTGTTAAGTGGTAGGTTGCAGTAGCTTTCCTTACATCCCGAGCGTACTGATGAAGGTGGACCTGGGTCCTTCAGGTGGTTGTGAACACCATAACTGTAAGGAGTAGGACTTAAAAAATGAACAATGTGCACACAAGAACTGTCAGAATATCTGCTTCACTTCATATGAATAGCCCCAGTTGTGAAAGAAGTAGCAACCTTTAACTGATGTTTATTGTGAACATTTTGATGATATTCTCTACCAGTTATTATTTTGTGTACAGATATATTTCGTATTGTTTCTACAAGGGAGGGGGGCTTCAAATTAAAACTTTAAAAGTGGGATATCAATTAGAAAAACCATGTCTTTGTATTGTAACTTGATAATTTGCTTGCTAAGGATATCAAGAGTGTCCTGCACGTGCCATCACAGTGCAGACGAACAGCGTGCTGTCAAAATTGCAGTTAAAAGATGACCACCCTATTATTGACATAACTTTTAACGTCTTTATACTGGTTTTGAACGTCTGTATACTACCAGTTTCTTGAAGGGTGGATAACCGATCTGCAAGTCCATCTTAATAGACTCAAACACTAGAGCAAAGTAGACCCACAGCCTGTTTGCCAACCACCTAATCATGGTGTTATGCCATGTCGCACAGTCGTCTATTACAACATGCTCTGTTTGAGACATTGGTGCTAGGCATACTACTCAGGCGACATGCACCAAATAGAAGCAGCGTTCTGTTATCCGTTATTTGAATAGCGAAGGAGTGAACCCTATAGAAAATCATTGGTGAGTGAAGGTCCAGTACAGTGATGTATGCCTTTCACTTCAGCAAGTGTATGAGTAGACTAGGAAGTCCCGAAATGGTGTCATGTCTATGTCAGAATATTCATGATCGTGTCAGACACCGAGTAGGGACCCCCAGAGTCGACTGCAGCCGCTGACTGCCTCATAAAGGAAAATAGGTAATTGACTGCGAGTGAAAGACATGCATCACCGCGCTGGATCTTTGTTAGCCTATGAATTTCTACAGGTTTCATCCCTTCGCTGCTCAAAAAACGAATAACAGAATGCTGCTCATACTTTGTGTCTGTCAATAGATGGGCGACCATCTTTTAACTGCAATATGGTGTCAAGTTGTTCATCTGCACTGCACATGCAGGACACTCTTGATATTCTTAGCAACCATATTAACAAGTTATGCAAAGGCATGGTTTTTCTAATTTTGATCCCACTTTTCAAGGTTTCCATTCGAAGCCCCCTCGTATAATTGTCAGGAATGAATTTATGAAAGCGAACCTCTTCAGCTTGATTTTGCTACAGATTCGTATGAACATCATGAAATACTGTTAACTGATAGTGACTTCAGTGTATGACAACTCTGTATGCTGGTGCATGAGTCCTAATTATTTGCCTCATGCTCTGAAATTGAACATTTTTTATTCTTGACAATTGGATGAATGTTCTTGTTCTACCATTCAAAATGATTTTTGGAATAAACCACAGAATGTGATTATTTAAGCATGCTGTTGTTTGTTTTTGAATATGTGAGAACTTTTTGAACATGCTCAGTTTTCTCGAGGTAATGTGTTTGCCTCGAGAGTCAGAGGTTGCAGGTTTGATTCACAGTGGAGACTGGGATTTTTTTCCATGTGGATCTTCTGGTGTTGTCATTATCCCATAGCTGCTGAGCAAGCTTGGTCTTGGCAGCCCAATGCCATTTTTATATATAAACACAGGTCTTCTTCAGTTGAGTTTCTGCTCCGTACAGTGTGTTGGTAATTGTCGGCAGTGCTTGTAAGAATATTTTCCTCATGTCCGCAAGCGCCTTGCACTCAATGAGTAGATGTCGAACTGTTTCATCAGGATGAGAGCAACGTCTGCACAAGGGCAGGTGCTGGGGATTGATGTGGTTCAAGTGGCTATTGACTCTGGTGTGTCCTGTTCGAGACTGAAAGAAGAGACTTTGATATTTTCTATAGTTTATTTATGTCATCATTATTTTTTGGCTGTGACATTTCGCTGCGACCTGTTGTTCCCGTTGCCCACCTGTTCATCCAGATTTCCCGAGTATTATTCTGAATAATTCATTTTACTGTGTGGTTACTGCAGGGTCTATCCAATTGTTGTTTCAAGACTCCTTATTTGCCAATCTGTCGGCCATCTCGTTTCCTAGTAGCCCACTATGTCCAAGGATCCATTGCAAGGTGACATTTATCCTGTGGGCAGATCTTCTGGTAAAAGTTTCCTTGATCTCTGGCTGGTGAGATTGTACAAAAAATTTCTTGACAGATAGAAAAGAGTAGGTTTAACAATCACTGTCCAGACAAAATTCAAGTAAAAAAATGTACCCAAATTATTTGTACCTTCCCCCAGGCCTAGTAAGCTGCAGGAAGTTTTAAAATACCTTCGGCTACCTGGCAACAGACATTAACATGCCTGTTTTGAATACCACCCCATGCATACACCGACGGTTCTGTAACAAACACAACACAGAACGGAGGGGCAGGGGTATTCCTGAGCCTACCAAATGGTAGAAAAGTAACACGGTCAGTGGCAACTGGAAAATACTAAAGCAATTTCAGAGCGGAGGCAGAGGCACTGAGGGCTGCAGTAGAAGAAATGGTGACAAGCAAGAGAAATTAAAGCCATATAGTCCTGCTTACAGATGCCCTGGCCGTAGTCACAGCACTAAAAAGCCAGAAAAATACTGAACTTAATGATTTAAGAGCAGTACTCTGTCAACTATGCCAGCAGTCCGCACCAAAAAAGAGTAGTGGTACAGTGGGTTCCATCCCACTGTAACATCCAAGGCAACGAGGAGGCAGACAGACTGGCAAAAGAAGGTGCAAGACTACCACAACCAGATACTAGTGTGACGTACGAAGAGTCAAAACGGCTTATTAGAGCTAGATACATGACCAAATGGGAAACAGAACATACTGGCTACACAAAAAACGATACCTATTACCAGTTGAACAGAAGAGAGCAGGTCGTGGTCTTCAGACTTCGCACTGGCCACAATAGACTGAGGTACCACCTATTCAACAAATTGAAGATAGGTGGCACTGATGAATGCTCGTGGGGTACCTGGAAAATGACCGCTGAGCATTTGCTGCAAAACTGCCCGACATACGAGGATCAGAGAAAGCAGATGTGGCCATCACCAGTGGCAACACTAGACAAGCTCTATGACAGTGTCGACAGCCTCAGGATGACCGCTGCTTTTTTCAAAAAAATAAAGGTTGATGTCTGACTGCGTACGATGAAGAAGAAGAATACCAGGATTCCAACCAAGTATGTGAGAACAGAAATATGTCTTTAGCAGTACGACTTTGCCAATTATACAGTGCAGATGGCACAGGTAATATGTCTCCACAACTTTATGTTTGCCTCTTAACTTATGAATGAAACTACTGATGTAAATAGTACACACCAACCGTCACGTTTGCAAAATTTCTGTATCCTTCGACTCAGTTTCCTTAGCAGACCGTTGAAAACATGGCGGGTGTGATACGGAATCCGTCCAGAGTTGATCAGCGAGCGGTGATTTGGTTTCTAACAGCTGAAGGATGTCGACCAGTTGACATTCATTGTAGAATGCAGGCAGTGTATGGTGAACACGCATTTGAACACGCCTCGTAAATCAACTTAACGTATTTATACTGGTTTAGAAGACTCTATAGAGTTTGTATACAACCAGTTTCTTGGAGGGTCGTTTAACCGATGTGCAAGTTCATCTTAATAGACTCAAATACTATAGCTAAGTAGACCTGCGGCCAGTTAGACGTCATCTATAGTTGCTCTTAACAAACCACCCGGGGAATGATACAAATAAATTTGGTAGATTTTTAACTTGAATTTTGTCCTGGTAGCAGCCGTTAAGCCTTGAACACGGGAGTCCGATCTCGCTAACCAGAGATCAGAGACATTATTACCAGAAGATCCGCGCAAAAAAAAGTTTCTCACATTCAGCTGGGCTTCATCAGCATGTCGCTCACTACTACGGGGATTACATTGATCCCTCACCTTGTTAGCCAGACTGCCATGAAAACATCCCATTTCCAGGGAAGGCTACGAGAAAGCCAAAGTGTGGGTCTTGGCTAGTATATTTTGCCTGACCCTGACTAACATGTCTGATTAGTATGTTGTGCCTGACCCTGACTAACATGTCTGATTAGTATGTTGTGCCTGACCCTGACTAACATGTCTGATTAGTATGTTGTGCCTGACCCTGACTAACATGTCTGATTAGTATGTTGTGCCTGACCCTGACTAACATGTCTGATTAGTATGTTGTGCCTGACCCTGACTAACATGTCTGATTAGTATGTTGTGCCTGACCCTGACTAACATGTCTGATTAGTATGTTGTGCCTGACCCTGACTAACATGTCTGATTAGTATGTTGTGCCTGACCCTGACTAACATGTCTGATTAGTATGTTGTGCCTGACCCTGACTAACATGTCTGATTAGTATGTTGTGCCTGACCCTGACTAACATGTCTGATTAGTATGTTGTGCCTGACCCTGACTAACATGTCTGATTAGTATGTTGTGCCTGACGAGACGTCTTCCTTCCTCTTTGGGGGTGCAAATAGGAGTGAGACAAGGATGTCTTTTCTCATTTTTCCTGTTCTTGTTGGCTATAGATTGGATAAGGAAGACATCAGACTATTGAAAAAAAAACTGGTATTCAGTGGACACTATGCTTGCAACTAGAGAACCTGGACTATGCAGATAATCTGGTACTTTTGTCACAGTCATAGCTAAGTGCAAGAGAAACTTGATTGGGTGAAAGAACAATCAGTCAAATTGGGGGATCGAGACGCTGAGTAGTCCATGAGCTGCAGCAGTCCATAGCTCACTGCTAGCATCAAGGCTAGAGTTGCCAAGACCCCTTCATGCCTGGACAACAGGCTGCAACAGAGCAGACTGACTAAGAAGAAAGGATTGAAGAGAGAAGGCTAGCCTGGTACAAAAAAATGTCAGATGTGTAGGACCGAAAGGTGCAAAAATCGCAGTCAAGCTGTAAACTAGCGACACAACACATGTCCGTTCTCCATCTACACCCTACTGCTTGCAAAGCCTTTTTCTTTGTTTGGTAGCTGGACATTGAGACAGATCACATAAGAAGTAAATTGGGACTGAATATCAACATGAAGAAAACTAAGCTACGGAAAGTAAACCCGTTTAACAAGCGGCCAACCATGTTGTAGAGCAGTTGGAAGAGGGTTGATGGCTTTTACCGATTTGGGCAGCACCATTGACAGAGTGACTTTTCTGACACTAAACAGCATATGGGGATCCAGAGAAATCAAGATTCACACACAAGTTAGAATATTCAACGACAATGTCAAGTCAGTGATGATGTATGGAGCAGAAACACAGAGAATGTCTAAGGAAACATAACGCAAACTTCAATCCTTGGTTAATCCTTTTCAATACGACCAAACTGATGAGATCTATCTTTACAGTTTGACCCAACTGATGAGATGTCTTTACAGTTGGACCCAACTGATGAGATCTGTCTTTACAGTTCGACCCAACTGATGAGATGTCTTTACAGTTTGACCCAACTGGTGAGATGTCTTTACAGTTCGACCCAACTGGTGAGATGTCTTTACAGTTCGACCCAACTGATGAGATCTGTCTTTACAGTTCGACCCAACTGATAAAATCTGTCTTTACCTGTCACAGTTCGACCCAACTGATAAAATCTGTCTTAACCCGTTACAGTTCGACCCAACTAATGAAATCTGTCTTAACCCATTACAGTTCGACCCAACTGATGAAATCTGTCTTAACCGTTTACTATCTGATCTAATTGATTGGAGTTGTGTCTTAAGACACGGATCTAATAAATTAGGCCAGACTGTTAAGTGTTAATTGAAGCATATGACAGATAATGTACATAAAACGTGGAACATGGTGAGGAATGAATACCTGTGGGAAGGAGCAAACAACAGTCACTGGAACATCAAAATAAGAGCAAAAATGGGCTGAATAGTACATACACCGATGAGAGCACCGTCCAAAATTGCCAGAGAATCTCTCATGTGGAATCCTCAAGGAAAAAGAAAGAGAGGTAGACCTGTAAAATACATGAAGAGAATGTGAGAGGAAACTACGACTAAACGGTAAAACTTGGGAGAGGATTGCAGAAAAAGTAGCCCAGGACTGTAAATGCATGTGACATGTGGTTCATTGTACTGTGAGGAGTTTTGATTTGATTGAGTCACTTACATCTGCACCAAGTGAGCCGATAGTGATTCTATATATAGCAAGGCAACATTACTGAAGAGGTAGCTTTGGCTAAAGGTTGTCTTAGTATCAGAAATAAGATGTGAGTTAATGATATGCAAGAATGCATGTCTATATAAACATCGCTTTTGTGTTTGTACTGTTTTGTTCCAGTAGCAGGCATACACAATATACATTTATAAAATAAAACATGAAAAAAAAGGGGCAAAAAAAACAGTGGAATTAAAAAATTACAATTATGAGGAAAGACTAAAAAAAACAGCCCGCCCTATAGTGTCTAGAAAAGAGAAGAACTAGAGGTGACTTAATACAGGTTTGTAAGATAGTCAAAGGTACGGATAAATTAGACTATAACAAGTTTTTTTCTTCAAAATACAACCACATACAGGAAAAAGAGGGTATAGCTACAAATTAACTAAAGAAAGATTCAAGTTAGATATTATGAAATATTTTTTTTTAGACAGAGAGTGGTGAATGCTTGGAATGCATTGCCACAGGAAGTAGTGGAGGCAGGGACAGTTAATGCATTTAAGAATATATTGAATGCGCATAGCTTTTAGAGCAAGATAATGTTAATGAATTTTGGTTGTATACAGACTCTGCAGAGTCTTCTAAACCAGTTTAAATACGCTAAGTTAAGCTAAATACACTACGACGTCTCATATTTGATGATGATGATGACACCTTACAGATTGTCTGAAAAATCCAGCTGAACTCTAATAACCAAAATAACTTTCACAATTCCAAGCATCGGTCACAAAGCAAGTCAATTTACTAAGCAAGTCCAATGGTATGTTAAAGCCTTCACAATCACATGTACACCAAAAGTTCACAATAAATATCAGGTAAAGGTAGTTATTTCTTGCACAACTGGGACTATTCAGATGAAGTGAAGCGGAGATTCTGACATTCTTGTGTGCACATAACTCAACTTTTTCCGAACCTAAAGCCACTTTAGTGGCTCTTTGACATAACCCTACATGAGCTTTAGCCACCACAGTGGATAGACCTAGACAATAAGTTTGTTTCTCAGAACGGAAATGCATGTTTTTATGTAACCAGATTCTTTACTGCTAAAACTGGAATAGTTTTCTTAACCAAATTTTATCAAAACAGATGTGCTAGGTGTCACAAAAGTGTTGTTTGTGTCAAGTAAAGTGTGTTCACTGCTTCTACTTTGATACATTGTTTTGATTATTGATTCTGAAGTTATTGAGAAAAATGTACATATATTAAATATTTATGGATATAAATGCATCAAATAAACTGTATTTTGAATGATGTTTGATTATTGTGTATACATTTGCCAGAGAAATGGATAGAAACACTTTAAACCATGGACAAATTTAGGTGAATTACAATTCTCTGCTTCTTGACATTTCTTTATTTTTACAACCAATTTAATCTATCAAAAATCAATAATTTACTGATATGTTCATTTTCTGTAACAATTTCCCTTCCCAGTGATATATAATATTAATATGTTTCTCTATATTATGGTGCGAAGTAGTAATGTTAAAAAAGGCATGCATTATTTTTTTTTCCAAAACTGAAAATTAATTTGACCCAGACCTAAAAATAACCAGGTCCTGAAAGAGTTAATGTGTTTATATATATATATATAACTACAGAATGAGAGAGAACAATATTAGGACAATAATAAAGGAAAGAGACCTAGAAGTTATAATAGATAATTAAGGGAAGTGCAGGAGAAAGTCCATGAGGAAGTGAGAGAAGGCTAATTAGGCATGATAAAAAGAAACATTTCACATAAGAGCAAGGAAGTAATAGTCAAACTGTTTAAACATTGGTGAGACATAATTTAACTTACTTAACTTAACGTCTTTATACTGGTTTAGAAGACCCTGCAGCGTCTGTATACAACCAGTTACATTTACATCACCTTGCTATAAAAGCTATGCGCATCCAGTTTATTCTTAAATGCATTAACTGTCCCTGCCTCCACTACCTCCCCTGGCAATGCATTCCAAGCAGACACCACTCTCTGACTAAAAAAATATTTCCTAATATCTAACCTGGACCTCTCTTTAATCAGCTTGTAGCTATGCCCTCGTGTTATTGTAGGTGGCTGTATTTTAAAAAACTTGTTATAGTCTAATTTATCGATTCCTCTGATCATCTTATAAACCTGTATTAAGTCACCACGAATTCTTCTCTCTTCGAGACACTGTAGGCCCGTTTTTCTGAGTCGTTCCTCATAACTGTAATTCTGGAATCCAACTATCATCTTTGTCGCTCTTTTTTGTATTCTTTCTAGCATGTTTATGTCCCCTCTATGATAAGGACTCCACACCTGTACACAGTACTCCAATCTAGGTCTAACTAAAGCTTTATACAGTTTGACGATCACTTCCTTGCTCCTATGTTTAATATTTCTTTTTATCATACCTAACATTGCATTTCCTTTTTCACTGCTACCTTAACTTGCTCACTCACTTTTCCTGTATGATCTATTATAACCCCTAGGTCCCTTTCCTTATCTATCTTTCTAATATTGTTTTCTCCCATTCTGTATTTATGTTCCATATTGGATCTACCCATGTGGATGACTGTACATTTATCTACATTAAACTCCATTTGCCACCTTACAGACCATTCTCGAATTTTATCTAAATCCGACCTCAATATATCCACTTCCGCTTTAGATGAGACACTACTGCATAGTTTTGTGTCATCAGCAAATTTTGCAATCATGGATCTCATATCAATGTCCAAATCATTTATATATATCAAGAACAAAATTGGTCCCAAAACCGAGCCCTGTGGCACACCACTTTTCACTTCACTCCACTCAGAGTACTCCTTATTTATGCCCACCCTCTGCCTTCTTCCCGTTAACCAATTTTCAATCCATTTGGCAACTTCGCCACCTATTCCATGTGATTTTAACTTTCGAAATAATCTTTGATGAGGTACTCTATCAAAGGCCTTTGCAAAGTCTAGATAAATAACATCCACTGGCTCCCCTTTATCTATGATTTTAGTAACCTCCTCCATGAATTCTAATAGATTTGTTAAGCATGATCTCCCTCTAGTAAACCCATGCTGACTATTTCTAATTAGATTAAATTTTTCTAAATGCATTACAATGTTTTCTTTGATTATTGACTCTAACAATTTACAGACTATGCTCGTTAAACTCACCGGTCTATAATTTGCCGGATCTGATTTTTTGCCTTTTTTGAATAAGGGGATCACTCCTGCATCTGCATTTGGAGTACTGTGTTCAGGTGTGGAGTCTTTATCATAGAGACATGCTAGAAAGTATACAAAGAAGAGCTACAAAAATTATCGTGGGGTTTCAGAATTATAGTTATGAGGAAAGACTAAAAAAAAACTGGTCTTCAGTGTCTGAAGTGTTTGAAATAATAAATGGAAAGGATAAATTAGATTATACCAAGTTTTTCAAAGTACGACCAGCTACAAGAACAAGCGGGCACAGCTACAAATTGTGTAAAGACAGGTCTAGATTAGATATTAGGAAATCTGTTTGTAGTTAGAGAGTGGTGAAATCTTGGAATGCATTGCCGCAGGATGAAGTGGAAGCAGAGTCAGTTAATGCATTCAAAAATAGATTGGATGCTCACAGTATTTTCAGTATCGGTGGAGTGGAATAAGCTGGTTCTATACAGACTCTGTAGAGCCGCCTAAATCAGTATAATGAAGTTAAGTTGAAACAGGAATCGGGATCAAGATGCTGAGCAGCGCATGCGCTGCAGTGGTCAGTGACCCATAGCTGAATGCTAGTGTCAGGGCCAGCGAACCATAGCCGTCAAAACCCTTCTACATCTCCACGCGGTGATCCTGGATAACAGGCTGCATCATAGCAGACTGGCTAAGGAGAAGGGATCAAAGAGGGAATGCTAACCCGGTACTTTAAAAATGCTTGCTGAAGTCGGATGTATTGGACTGAAAGGCGCAAATATCGCAGTCAAGCTGTAAACTACGACACAATGCATTCCGTTCTCTGGACTACATTCTGCTACTTAAGCCCTTTCATGGTTTGGTAGCGAGAGATTGAGAACGAGGAAGAAGAAGAAGAAGAAAAAACAGGAATCACACATGTCTGATAGATTGGTATATTAGATCTGAGAGAGAATCTATTCCACACACACGGCGAAGGTTCACAACACTACCTCTTCTTCTTCTTCTTCTTCGTCTTCTTCTTCTTCTTCTTCTTCTTGTTCTTCTTCTTTTTCTTCTTCTTCTTGTTCTTCTTCTTCTTCTTCTTCTTTTACTTCTTCTTCTTCTTCTTCTTCTTCTTTTACTTCTTTTTCTTCTTCTTCTTCTTCTTCTGCTTTCGTTCTCAATCTCCCGCTACCAAGCCCTGAACAGTGCTTTGCAAGTAGCAGGATGTAGTCCGGAGAACGCAATGCATCGTGTCGCTAGTTTACAGCTTGGCTGCGATATTTGCACCTTTCGGTCCGACACATCTGTCTTCGGCAGAACAACAATACTAATCTATCAGACGTGTGTGATTCCTGTCTTAATACTGCATCTTTCACACACAAAGTTGAGGGCTGTCAGATATTGTTGAAAATCTTCTTCACTCTCATATAGTAGGTATCGATCTTCTGCTAAAAGGAGTTCATTGAACTGATCAGCCTATATCTTTTCTTGCTCTGCATTTCTTGTCAGATGCTACAATTTGGCTTCCAGCGCTATTCTGTTCATATATTGAGGAATCATGGCGACCACACACCCTTATCTCATTGGGTTTGAGACTGTTATCAGACTGTTATCAGACTGTTATGCCCATTGCTTTGGTGAGGCCAGTATACAGTACAGAAAATACTACGAGGGGGCTTCAAATGAAAACCTAAAATAATTGTGTGTGGTAAAACACAATTGTAAGACAGTCACCCTTGATATAGTCACCATTGATATAGTCACCATTAACACAGTCACCATTAACACAGTCACCATTGGCACAGTCACCATTAACACAGTCACCATTCGCACAGTCACAATTGGCACAGTCACCATTAACAGTCACCATTAACAGTCACCATTAACAGTCACCATTCGCACAGTCACCATTAACAGTCACCATTGGCACAGTCACCCTTGACACAGTCACCATTAACACAGTCACCATTGATATAGTCACCCTTGACAAAGTCACCCTTGATATAGTCACCCTTGACAAAGTCACCCTTGATATAGTCACCATTAACACAGTCACCATTAACACAGTCACCCTTGATATAGTCACCATTGATATAGTCACCATTAACACAGTCACCATTAACACAGTCACAATTGGCACAGTCACCATTAACACAGTCACCATTCGCACAGTCACAATTGGCACAGTCACCATTAACAGTCACCATTAACAGTCACCATTAACAGTCACCATTCGCACAGTCACCATTAACAGTCACCATTGGCACAGTCACCCTTGACACAGTCACCATTAACACAGTCACCATTGATATAGTCACCCTTGACAAAGTCACCCTTGATATAGTCACCCTTGACAAAGTCACCCTTGATATAGTCACCATTAACACAGTCACCATTAACACAGTCATCCTTGATATAGTCACCATTAACACAGTCACCATTAACAGTCACCCTTGATATAGTCACCATTAACACAGTCACCATTAACACAGTCACCCTTGATATAGTCACCATTAACACAGTCACCATTAACACAGTCACCCTTGATATAGTCACCATTAACACAGTCACCCTTGATATAGTCACCATTAACACAGTCACCATTAACACAGTCACCCTTGATATAGTCACCATTAACACAGTCACCATTAACACAGTCACCCTTGATATAGTCACCATTGTATTTGATACAAGTCCCCCAGTGCCAATTTTTTTTCCGCGTTTGCCTTATTTTTCTAATATCCAAGGCGGTGTGCGTTGCACTGTGGTTTATATTTTGCACCTGCCGGCCCAGTGCATCCGACTTCAGCATGCATTTTATGTAAGGGTCTGCTTCCTCCTGCATTTTCCAAGGGCTTGCTTCACCGGGGTAACGGCCGGTGCTGTGATGGGGATCGAACCCGTGAGCCGTGCCTATAAAGGGTATGGATTTCTGTAGAAGAAAATTCTATTGGCCGCACGTGTAACCACTCATATGTAACCACCCAAGTGTAACCACTCATGCCCCACCTGCTGGACCCCTTCATCAAAACTGAATGTCTTTCTTCCCAATGCCTCTTTGAGTCGTCCGAAGACGTGGAAATCACTTGGGGGCTAGGTCTGGTGAGCACGGCGGAAGTGGTAGACGCTGAATGTGGGTGTTCTTCTTGTTTGCAGCTGTTGTATGTTCAGTGTGTGATCTAGCATCGTCATGTTGCAAAAGGATACCTTTACTAAAGTTTGACGATAACGTAAAGAGATGGACAGGAGAAAACAACGATATAATTCTGAGTTTAACGTAAAGAGATGGACAGGAGAAAACAACGATATAATTCTGAGTTTAACGCAAAGAGATGGACAGGAGAAAACAACGATATAATTCTGAGTTTAACGTAAAGAGATGGACAGGAGAAAACAACGATATAATTCTGAGTTTAACGTAAAGAGATGGACAGGAGAAAACAACGATATAATTCTGAGTTTAACGTAAAGAGATGGACAGGAGAAAACAACGATATAATTCTGAGTTTAACGTAAAGAGATGGACAGGAGAAAACAACGATATAATTCTGAGTTTAACGTAAAGAGATGGACAGGAGAAAACAACGATATAATTCTGAGTTTAACGTAAAGAGATGGACAGGAGAAAACAACGATATAAGTTTGAGGATAACGTAAAGAGATGGACAGAGGAAAACAACGATAAATGTTTGAGGATAATGTAAAGAGATGGACAGGAGAAAACCCGTTAGAGTGCGTGTCAAGGCTAGAGATCTAGATCTTGGAGAAACATGGCAGCCAGCCTCACCTTGTGTAAATGGTGATTAAACTGGACAGGCTACCTGTATGGGATTACCTGCAAAATGTATCATATACAGTGGAAATACTGAAAAATAAACAAAAATGTAATAGCAGTAATAGTTACAATGTTATAATTTATTTTATGTTACAAGCTAGAACTATTTTGTAGATCTGTCACTCTCGTAGTGGTGAGGCTCGTAACAGGACGGAGAGTCTTCTGTGGCCAGCTGGATAAAATATGTTGTCCATCAACGATAGAGAGAAACTTCAGAATAATCTTGAAGATAGCCAGAGATTCACTAGCAGGCTGTCTGATATAAAACATGGCAGCCTCATTGTCTAGGTTATTCAAGGACTCAGATCAGTTCAACTTTGACAGGTCGACATCAGGAGAGGACTCCTGTTAAAGGAAAAGAGTCAAGAGATTTCTTATGAATCAAAGTTTAAAGATGTCCAGTCCATATGGCATATGTCAACTCTTATTCTAGGGGCCTAGTGGTTAAGTGGCGCGGCTCACAACCGATTGGTGCTGGGTTCGATCCCCACCACAGCACCGGCCGTTACCACGGGGAAGCAAACCCTTAGAAAATGCAGGAGAAAGCAGACCCTTACATAAAATGCATGCTGAAGTCGGATGCACTTAGCAGGCAGGCGCAAAATAAAAACCACAGTGAAACGCACACCGCCTTGGGGATTAGAGAAATAAGGCGAACGCCAAAAAACCAAAAACAAAACTTATTTTAAATCTACCATTACTGTTGTTTGTCCGTCACGCGTGAGGACCTTTCCCTTTTCATTTTAGCCAGTCCTCCAAGTCGAGTATACTGTACTTCCGGGTTGTGGATGGGTGCGGAGATGGCTGACGAGTCCGATTTGGGATCTGCATACTCGCAGGCAGTGAGGGCATGGACAGTTTGCTTCGCGAGACTGTGATATTTCACGGGCTTGTCTGGCCTGTCTCCGTAGTTCTGCTGCAGTCTTTTTAGAAGCCTCGCATGACACTGCTCCTCTGCAGACAGCTGTATGCCAGGCTGTAGGATCTTTTGCAGCATCTTCCCATGTTTCGAGGCTTATGCTGAAGGCTTTTAAAAACATTGTTAGTGTGTCTTTAAAGCGCTTGGTTTGGCCTCCCTGGGAGCGTTCGCCCTTCTGCATCTCGCAATAGAAGATTATTTTTGGCAACCGGTAGTCTGACATGCGAACCACATGACCCACCCAGCGAATCTGTGATTGCATCATGCTGGTATCAACGCTAGGGATATAAGCTCTCTAAAGAACAGCCGTGTATGAAAGTGATTCAGCTTCTTTGCATGTCGCCTGTAAACAGTTCATGTTTGACTTGCATATAGCAACGCAGGGACCACCACTGCTCTGTACACTTTCAGCTTCGTCTGGAGGCTGATGCCATTTCTACCATTACATTCACATCACACATTATCCTCGGCGTGTCGAGGAAGACAGCAATATTCTGTATGCATCCCAATCTTTTGCAATGCTGTACCAATGCAAGCCTAGATCTTTTGGTTTAGTTCATCTCACCATCGCAAAGGTAGGCAACAACGTGAATGTGAACAGGCATACGGCCACCAAAACATTATTCTACGTGTCTATCTGTAGTCACGTGTCCAGCCAAACAGTGTTTGAGCGATATCGCTGATTCGACAACATGTCGAAACAAAGTTCGATGTTGAATTTTTTAGTTTCGGATCTTATCCTGCATCAAAATTTGTTAGTATGTGTCGTTTCATTGCTCTTTGAATGACTCGGAGTCACTCAGCATCTGTTTTAAACAAGTTCCACACGTCACATCCGTTAATCATTGCTGGAATGACCATGGGATTATAAGTGTGTGCTCTTGTCATGGTGTCCTTCATATCTTGGAGTATTAGCTTACTGGAATTAATGGCATATCAAGTTGCTTTTCATCTTTCAGAGATTTCGGGGTCGATTTTAACTAACTTAACTTAACTTAACTTAACTTAACGTCTTTATACTGGTTTAGAAGACCCTGCAGAATCTGTATATAACCAGTCCCATTTACATCACCTTGCTCTAAAATCTATGCGCATCCAGTTTATTCTTAAATGCATTAACTGTCCCCACCTCCACTACCTCCCCTGGCAATGCATTCCAAGCAGACACCACTCTCTGGCTAAAAAAATATATCATAATATCTAATCTGGACCTCTCTTTAGTCAACTTGCACATGTGCCCTCTTGTTATTGTGGGTGGCTGTATTTAAAAAAAAACTTGTTATAGTCTAATTTATCCATTTCTCTGATCATCTTGTAAACTTGTATTAAGCATTTATCTCTTGGCTTAGGTAGATATAGAAATTTACTTCCTCAATGGTTTCCTCTCCTAACTTGATGTCATGCTTTGGGCAGTAAGGCTTACTTAGGCATTGTGTTTTTTTATTTTTTGTTTTTCGTTTCCTTTATTTATCTATTCCCCAAGGCGGTGTGCGTTGCACTGTGGTTTTTGGGCATTGTGTTTTACTTTTGTTTATTTTCAGGCCAGCAGCTCTGCTGACCACATTTAGGTCGTTCAAGGATTATTGGGCTTCCTCAATTGTATGACCGATGAGCATGATACCATCTGTAAATCGTAAATGTGTGAGCCACTTGCCGTCTATATTCATTCCTCTGTAGATCCAATGTAATTGTTGGAAAATCTATTTGAGAGCCACTGTAAAAGGCTTTGGAGAGATTGTGTTGTCCTGTCAGACTCCTCTTGCTGCCGAAGACGGATGTGTCGGACCAAAAGGTGCAAATATCGCAGTCAAACTGTAAACTAGCGACACAATGCAATTCCATACTCCGAACTACATTCTGCTACTTGCAACGTTCTGTTCAGGGCTTGGTAGCGGGAGATTGAGAACGTTCAGGGCTTGGTAGCGGGAGATTGAGAACGTTCAGGGTTTGGTAGCGGGAGATTGAGAACATTCAGGGCTTGGTAGCGGGAGATTGAGAACATTCAGGGCTTGGTAGCGGGAGATTGAGAACGTTCAGGGCTTGGTAGCGGGAGATTGAGAACGTTCAGGGCTTGGTAGCGGGAGATTGAGAACATTCAGGGTTTGGTAGCGGGAGTGAGAGAACGTTCAGGGCTTGGTAGTGGGAGATTGAGAACGTTCAGGGCTTGGTAGCGGGAGATTGAGAACGTTCAGAGCTTGGTAGCGGGAGATTGAGAACGTTCAGGGCTTGGTAGCGGGAGATTGAGAACGTTCAGGGCTTGTTAACGGGAGATTGAGAACGTTCAGGGCTTGGTAGCGGGAGATTGAGAACATTCAGGGCTTGGTAGCGGGAGATTGAGAACATTTAGGGCTTGGTAGCGGGAGATTGAGAACATTCAGGGCTTGGTAGCGGGAGATTGAGAACATTTAGGGCTTGGTAGCGGGAGATTGAGAACGTTCAGGGCTTGGTAGCGGGAGATTGAGAACGTTCAGGGCTTGGTAGCGGGAGATTGAGAACGTTCAGGGCTTGGTAGCGGGAGTGAGAGAATGAACGCAGAAGAAGAAAGAAGAAGGAGAAGACTCCTCTTGGTATCGGAATATATACAAGATGGTGGTATAGCGGGATTGATGTATTGGAGTCTTTGTTAGTTTCCTCAATCAGTCTTATATAGGTTTCAGAGATGTCTTGGTTTCTTAGAGCATTTGCCACAGCATTGGTCTCGATACTGTCAAAGGCTTTCTCGTAATCGATAAATACAAGACATAAGGGTATGTAAAGTTCATGTGCCCTCTCCATCAGTTGATTGATTTTGTGGAGGCGGTCATTGGTGGAGAACCCTCATCTCTTTTTAGGACGACCTCTTTGTCGTCTGCCTTGCGCTTTTCCATGCAGGATTGTATTTGCAAGAACGTTTGATCTCGCTATGTGGCCGTACCAAGTGAATTTCCGTCTTTTGACCATTGCCAAGAGGTGTTCAAAAGGCCCTATTACTTTTGTAATTCTTTCTCGTATTTCCTCATTTGTAACTCCATCTTTGTATGTGACGTTATAGACTAGAATAATAATGATAATTTCACTGCGAGGGACTAACAGTGAGATCTAAATCCTCAAGGGTAGAGTGATCCTCGTGAGACATAGACTAGAATAAGATCACCGCCACACTGAGAGCTTGTCATAAATGGTGAATGAGAGTTTGTTTTACCCTCTTCAGTAGAATACTCTCTTGTCCACTTGTTACGACAGGCGTCGCGGGGAGCTGTAGTTTTCTGTCCAGGGCCAGACGTGTTGCTGAAGTGGTCGTCATTCCACGACGATTTAGAATATGCGCAATATTTCCTATCCATCTAATTCTCGGTCTGCCACAGTTGCGAAAACCCGAACGTCATGCGTTATAGGCGCACAGGGGTAGTTGATCAGGATGTCTTCTCATTAGCTGCCCGAACCAATTGATTCTCTCTTCATCAATATATTCAGGTCAAGGTCTTGCTTCAACTTTTCTTCTCACATCTTCCTTACACATTCTCTCTCTCCTAGTTCGTTGATTGTTTTCCGAAGACATCTCATCTCACATGGCGTGATCTTTCTCTCTAGAGTTTTTGTTAAAGTCCATGTTTGGCAGCGGTAACAGAAAGTTGGCATGAATATACTGTTGATTAGTATTCTTTTTGTGGACATGCTTATGTTAGTGTGTTTCAATAATGGTGGCAGCTGGTATGTAATCACATTACCTTTTTGGCACCTGATCTCAATCTCTCTATCTAAACCTAAACCTCAATTCTGTATGAAAACACTGCCCAAGTACGTGAACTCCTGCACCTTTTTTGATCTTGGTCGCGTTTACAATAATATTCGTGTTAGAATACTCTTTAACTGATGGTAATTGCTCACTTCCCCATTCATCCAAGAAAGAAAATGCATTATGTAGAATAAATAATTTTCGGAGTTTCAAATGAGCTTTAGAAATTATTCCATATATGACACATAAATAAACAAGTAAATTGCTCAGTTTGATGTGGATCAGAAGAAACGGAAAAAGAAAAAGAAGAAGAATAAGAAGAAACAGAAGAAGAAGACAGTAAAGTGGATGTTGTTATCCATTTCACATTTACGTTGTCATTTTGTCTCTGCACATTAAAAAAAATGTCAATTTAAGAGATATATTCTGTTTAATTAAAGTTAATGAGTTTATGAAGTCTTACCAAATCTGGCTGGGTGTTCAGTTGGACATCGTCATCTTCTGTTGCTCAGGTAAACATTCATTATCATCTGTTGCTGAGGTAAACATTCATTATCATCTGTTGCTCAGGTAGACATCGCCGCCTTCTATTGCTCAGGTAGACATCGCCGCCTTCTATTGCTCAGGTAGACATCGCCGCCTTCTATTGCTCAGGTGGACATCGCCGCCTTCTATTGCTCAGGTGGACATCGCCGCCTTCTATTGCTCAGGTGGACATCGCCGCCTTCTATTGCTCAGGTAGACATCGCCGCCTTCTATTGCTCAGGTGGACATCGCCGTCTTCTATTGCTCAGGTAGACATCGCTGCCTTCTATTGCTCAGGTAGACATCGCCGCCTTCTATTGCTCAGGTGGACATCGCCGCCTTCTATTGCTCAGGTAGACATTCATTATCATCTGTTGCTCAGGTAGACATTCATTATCATCTGTTGCTCAGGTAGACATCGCCGCCTTGTATTGCTCAGGTAGACATCGCCGCCTTCTATTGCTCAGGTGGACATCGCCGCCTTCTATTGCTCAGGTGGACATCGCCGCCTTCTATTGCTCAGGTGGACATCGCTGCCTTCTATTGCTCAGGTAGACATCGCCGCCTTCTATTGCTCAGGTGGACATTCATTATCATCTGTTGCTCAGGTAGACATTCATTATCATCTGTTGCTCAGGTAGACATTGCCGCCTTGTATTGCTCAGGTAGACATCGCCGCCTTCTATTGCTCAGGTGGACATCGCCGCCTTCTATTGCTCAGGTGGACATCGCCGCCTTCTATTGCTCAGGTGGACATCGCTGCCTTCTATTGCTCAGGTAGACATCGCCGCCTTCTATTGCTCAGGTGGACATCACCGCCTTCTATTGCTCAGGTAGACATCGCCGCCTTCTATTGCTCAGGTAGACATCGCCGTATTCTATTGCTCAGGTGGACATCGCCGCCTTCTATTGCTCAGGTAGACATCGCCGCCTTCTATTGCTCAGGTGGACATCGCCGCCTTCTATTGCTCAGGTAGACATCGCCGCCTTCTATTGCTCAGGTAGACATTCATTATCATCTGTTGCTCAGGTAGACATTCATTATCATCTGTTGCTCAGGTAGACATCGCCGCCTTGTATTGCTCAGGTAGACATCGCCGCCTTCTATTGCTCAGGTGGACATCGCCGCCTTCTATTGCTCAGGTGGACATCGCCGCCTTCTATTGCTCAGGTGGACATCGCTGCCTTCTATTGCTCAGGTAGACATCGCCGCCTTCTATTGCTCAGGTGGACATTCATTATCATCTGTTGCTCAGGTAGACATTCATTATCATCTGTTGCTCAGGTAGACATCGCCGCCTTGTATTGCTCAGGTAGACATCGCCGCCTTCTATTGCTCAGGTGGACATCGCCGCCTTCTATTGCTCAGGTGGACATCGCCGCCTTCTATTGCTCAGGTGGACATCACTGCCTTCTATTGCTCAGGTAGACATCGCCGCCTTCTATTGCTCAGGTGGACATCACCGCCTTCTATTGCTCAGGTAGACATCGCCGCCTTCTATTGCTCAGGTAGACATCGCCGTATTCTATTGCTCAGGTGGACATCGCCGCCTTCTATTGCTCAGGTAGACATCGCCGCCTTCTATTGCTCAGGTAGACATCGCTGCCTTCTATTGCTCAGGTGGACATCACCGCCTTCTATTGCTCAGGTAGACATCGCCGCCTTCTATTGCTCAGGTAGACATCGCTGCCTTCTATTGCTCAGGTGGACATCGCCGCCTTCTATTGCTCAGGTAGACATCGCCGCCTTCTATTGCTCAGGTAGAAATCGCCGCCTTCTATTGCTCAGGTGGACATTCACCGCCTTCTATTGCTCAGGTGGACATTTACCGTCATCTGTTGCTCAGGTAGACATTCACCGTCTTCTGTTGTTCAGATGGACATTCACCGTCTTCTGTTGCTCAGGTGGAAATTCACCGTCATCTGTTGCTCAGGTGGACATTCACCGTCTTCTGTTGTTCAGGTAGACATTCACCGCCTTCTATTGCTCAGATAAACATTCACCGTCTTCTGTTGCTCAGGTGGACATTCGCCGCCTTCTATTGCTGAGGTGGACATTCACCGTCTTCTGTTGCTTCCTGCTCAGACATAGAGAAAACATGTTATTTCATCCTGTTTTGATGTATCATATTTTAGGTATTGTTTCTAGAGCTATTTTTCATTTTTACAAAGATAATTCACACTGAACAGGATTTTTGTTCTGTAAATGTCTGAATATGCAAAAGCCATGAGTTGAAGAGTCTTCTACCCTAGTAGCGTTAAACAAAATTGCTTGCCACTTTTTACAGAATGTTATCAGTACGGCAGTAACCTTATTCTCGTCGTATGCCCTGGAAAGATGAGACACTACAATTAGTTATCATTTATAACAAGCTTTTACGGTGGCAGTGCTCCTATTGTTGTCTCTGTCCCACAAGAGTAAGTTCTAGCATATAAGTGTTAGACGGAGTGTAATGTAGATAAATGTACAGGCACCCACATGAGTAGATCCAATATGTAACATAATTACAGAACGGGCGAGAACAATATTAGAAATATAGATAAGGAAAGGGACCTATTGGTTATAATAGATCATACAGGTGTTAGCAAGTCCAGGTAGCAGTGAATAACGCAAATGTAATGTTAGGTATGATATAAAGAAATATTAAACATAGGAGTAAGAAATGATTGTCAAACTGTATAAAGCATTAGTTGGACCTAGATTGGAGTACTGTGTACAGGTGTGGAGTCCTTATCATAGAGGAGATATAAATATGCTTGAAAAAATACAGAGAAGAGCGACAAAGCTGATAGTGGGATTCCAGAATTACAGTTATGAGGAAAGACTCAGAAAAACCGGCCTACAGTGTCTATAAAAAAGAAGAATTCGAGGTGACTTATTACAGGTTTATAAGATAATCACAGGAAAGGTTTAATTAGACTATAACAAGTTTTTTTTCAAAATACAACCACCTACAAGAACAAGCGCGCACTGATACAAGTTAACTAAAGAAAGGTCCAGATTGGATATAAGCCAATATTTTTTTAGTCAGAGAGTGGTGAATGCTTGGAATGCATTACCTCAGGAAGTAATGGAGGCAGAGACAGTTAACTCATTTAAGAATAGATTAGATGCGCATATCTTTTAGAGCCGGGTAATGCAAATGTAACTGGTTGTATACAGACTGATGAGTCTTCTAAAATAGTATAAAGAAGCTAGTTTAAGTTAAGACAGCACTGTTAAGTGTTACTCAATATTTGTTTGTTACAAAACGAGAGTTGAATACAAAGAAACTCCTGAGAGGTCGGAGCACAAGTAAGTATGTACAACCAGCGGACTACTGCAACCACAAGTACCCACACTATTCGCCGTTTTCTGAAGGGACTTACCACAAATCATATGGGTTTGCTTGAAGTGCACTTACGTCGTTCCTTGCTTGACAGAACAGAAGAGCGCGCCAGGGGCACTATTCTCGTGACTACAGCACAAAGAAACTGAACGGTTGAATCCCAATGTCAGTCGCTTCTTACCACATGCTGTCAGTGTGTCAGTGGTCCTCATCTCGTCGCTATCACATACATAACCCTCGAGTAAACTTATCGAGCAGCTTCGGCAGAGCGGGAAGAAGGCAGAGTGTGGGCATAAATAAGGAGTACTCTGAGTGGAGTGAAGTGAAAAGTGGTGTGCGCACAGGGCTCGGTTTTGGGACCAATTTTGTTCTTGATATATATAAATGATTTGGACATTGATATGAGATCCATGATTGCAAAATTTGCTGATGACACACAACTATGCAGTAGTGTCTCATCTAAAGCGGAAGTGGATATATTGATGTCGGATTTAGATAAAATTCGAGAATGGTCTGTAAGCTGCCAAATGGAGTTTAATGTAGATAAATGTACAGTCATCCACATGGGTAGATCCAATATGGAACATAATTACAGAATGGGAGAAAACAATATTAGAAAGATAGATAAGGCAAGGGACCTAGGGGTTATAATAGATAATACAGGAAAGGTGAGTGAGCAAGTTAAGGTAGCAGTGAAAAAGGCAAATGCAATGTTAGGTATGATAAAAAGAAATATTAAACAAAGGAGCAAGGAAGTGATCGTCAAACTGTATAAAGCTTTAGTTAGATCTAGATTGGAGTACTGTGTACAGGTGTGGAGTCCTTATCATAGAGGGGACATAAACATGCTAGAAAGAATACAAAAAATAGCGACAAAGATGATAGTGGGATTCCAGAATTACAGTTATGAGGAACGACTCAGAAAAACCGGCCTACAGTGTCTCGACGAGAGAAGAATTCGTGGTGACTTAATACAGGTTTATAAGATGATCAGAGGAATCGATAAATTAGACTATACCAAGTTTTTTAAAATACAGCCACCTACAATAACACGAGGGCATAGCTACAAGCTGACTAAAGAGAGGTCCAGGTTAGATATTAGGAAATATTTTTTTTGGTCAGAGAGTGGTGTCTGCTTGGAATGCATTGCCAGGAGAGGTAGTGGAGGCAGGGACAGTTAATGCATTTAAGAATAAACTGGATGCGCATAGCTTTTAGAGCAAGGTGATGTAAATGTAACTGGTTGTATACAGACTCTGCAGGGTCTTCTAAACCAGTATAAAGACGTTAAGTTAAGTTAAGTTAAGTTAAGATAGTTATAACAAAATAATACAAAATACTAACCAAAAGACGGCAGGAACGAAAATAAATTCAAGTCAAAGACAGCACACTACCATCTAGTTGCAGCCACGTAAGTCAAGCATGAATGCCTGGTTTAATCTTGCCGTGTATGCGGGACAAGGTGAAAGGTGAAAGAGGCGCGTTGTTGTGTTCTGGTGGTCAGTAATTGGGACGGACAGTGGTTCTCATCCTGAGGGCCATGAAAGGTCCTGTTTGGATCTGAGAAGTATCTTGTTAGTGTTCACTTTGAGTCCTTTTGGAACGTGTGAATTGTCCTGTTGGAGGGTCCAATAAGTGTCCTGTTGGGGATTCATAAAGTGTCGTGAGCATACAGGTAAAGTGAGTTAGCAAGTCCAGGTACCAGTGAATAAAGCAAATGTAATGTGAGGTATGATAAAATGAAATATAAAACATAGGAGTAAAGAGGTGATTGTTAAACTATATAAAACATTCGTTAGACCTAGATTGGAGTATTATGTGCAGGCGTGGAGACCTTATCATAGAGGGGATATAAACATGTTGGAAAGGATACAAAGAAGAGTGACAAATCTGATAGCGGGATTCCATAATTACAGTTACGAGGAAAGACTCAGAAAAACCGATCTACAGTGTCTAGAAAAGAGAAGAATTCATGGTGACTATGAAGTGTTCTGGTGGGAATCCACGAAGTGTCCTTTTGTGTATCCATGCAGTGTCCTGTTGTGTATCCATGCAGTATTCTGTTGTGGATCCATGCAGTTTCCTGTTGTGGATCCATTATATGTTCTGGTGACGATCCATGCAGTGTCCTGTTGTGGATCCATTCAGTGTCCGGTTGTGGATCCATGCAGTGTTCTGTTGTGTATCCATGCAGTGTTCTGTTGTGGATCCATGCAGTTTCCTGTTGTGTATCCGTGCAGTGTTCTGTTGTGTATCCATGCAGTGTCCTCTTGTGGGTCCATTCAGTATTCTGTTGTGGATCCATGTAATGTCCTGTTGTGGATCCATGCAGTGTCCTGTTGTGGATCTATGCAGTGTTCTGTTTTGGATCCATGAAGTTTTCTTGTGGCGATCCATGTAGTGTCCTGTTGTGGATCCATGAAGTGTCATGGTGGGGTTTTAAAGGTTTAATTTGGGGTCCGTATTGTGTTCTGTTGTGTCCCACGAACCCCACGTACATCTTTAAATTGTTACTATTTTTACTTACTTAAATGTCTTCTGCCAGTTACTTGTCTAGTTCGCTCCATGACTTCGACGCCGGTCAAGGTCAAAGGTTCAGCTCTTGTGTCAGCACGGCTTTGCTGTCACAATCGTCGCGAGCGCCCGGGGTCGCGAGCTGTTCCTCCCCATATGTCGTGCACGAGGACGACAACAAGCGTGAGAAATTTGGTCGGGTGGATAATTAACACCTATCGCCTTCAGTGTACAGATGCCAATGTACACGTCCATGAGGTTCTGGTGTAGGGCCATAGCTCACTCGTTCTAGGTTATACCTGGATAAAGAGGGGAGACGCCGAAGTCAGAACCTTTCATGCGAATTTTTTATGATGGGATAACGCTTATTTTTTAAAATTTTATACTTTATTTAGTTACGTCCCTTGGTATGTTGAAAAATAATAGGTAAGTACATTTTGAATTTCTTGTAACATTTGGTATATAATGAAAGGTATCTTGAAACAGTCACAAAGGTATAATTGTTCTACGAGCGAGTAAAAGAAAAAAGTTCCAATGTAGGCATGAATTGGCACTATGAAACATAACTACAACTCAAATATCAATGGGAAGTATTTCAAGACCACAGTACATGTAAATAGAGAACGCAGGATGTAACGTTGTTAGAGCGGCTGCTGTTTACGCTAAGGCACAGGCTCGGTCTCTAGTCATGGCATGTTCTAGTCAATTCAGTTGTATTAATTGAAACCTGATTTACTGTTATGGATGGCATGATAGAGGGGAAATGAAGTGGTTATTCGAAACGCTGAAATTTAAAACAATGGAGTCTATAGTACTTCATCTATGACGGAAATGACTGATATGGGATCTGATTGACTCGTTGTAATATGTAAGACAAGACATCGGGGAAGCAAATTGGTTACCCCCACCTCACAAAAGCTGAGACGTCTTACAGTGAAGTCTCTACCACTTCATCTCCGACTGCAGTGTTTCTTTACTTTGATTAAACCATGAACAGAAACATCCAGTTGACCAAGCTTATAGTCCTACAATCGTTTCTTTGATCTACATTTTAAATATAACCAAATGTTGCTTGTTGAGTCGATAGTCGTTACAGTTGGTAGTTTGCCAGGCCGTGCTGTTGTTCGTGAGCTTTGCTCGTCCGTGCTGTCATGTTGTCCCTTAACTAGCAGTGGAAGGCGAGCATTGGAGTATTCTAGATGACCCCATCAATTCTTGTTTGTCACGAAGTAGCTAGTATTATGGACAGGTTAGGTCAGGTCATCCCGTAACCGGTGAGGGCGTTGGGGCACACATTAAGACATCCCCACAACCCCACGCTATCCCTCTCTGTCAGATGCGCTGCCTGTGACTCTTCTGGTCGGAGACTGGTCCATTCTTTTATGTTGTCCTCCCATCTCTTTTTGGCCCGGCCTCTTCGTCGTCTGCCATGCACCTTTCCATGGAGGATTGTGTTTGCAAGACCCTTTGATCTCGATATGTGACCGTACCAAGTGAGTTTCCTTCTTTTGACAGTTGTCAAGAGATCGTCGAAAGGGCCTATTGCTGTTGTAATTCTATCTCGTATTTCCTCGTTTGTAACTCGATCTTTGTACGTGACATTTAAAAGTTTTCGGAAACATCTCATCTGCAAGGCCTGTATACTTCGTTGAAGGTCAGCTGTAACTGCCCATGTCTCACATGCGTAGAGGAATATTGATAGGACCAGTGTACGCATTAATCTGATTTTCGTGCTTAGTGCTAAGCGTTTATCTTGCCAGATTTTGTTAAGCCGTGCAAGCGCCGCTATTGTCTGTGCTATTCTGGCCAACACTTCACATTTTGATCCTTCATCACTGACAATCGACCCAAGATATTTAAAACGGTCAACCACTTCGAGTTCCTGACCGTTAGCTTCTATCCTGCTGTTGAAGCCCGTAGCGTTGTTCGTCATTAATTTTGTCTTTCCAGCGTTTATCTCCATACCATAGTCAAGAGCTGTTTCATCGAGCCTTCTGACCCATTCCTGGACATCTGCTGAGAATACAGGGAAATAAGAAGACTAAAGTAGAGAGAGTGAGAGAGAGAGAGAGAGAGAGAGAGAGAGAGAGAGAGAGAGAGAGAGAAATTCAAAATGTTATTAATGTTAATTGAGGAAGGAATTAAAGAAGATGTAAGGAATAATTATGGCGAAAAAAGCTAAAGGTAATCTAATGAGCAGCCATCGAGGATGAAGTGTTAGGGGACCCACTGTAGTAGGCTTGATCTTTTATTCAGGTGAGCTGGTCAGTTCCCTTATTGCATTTCCCTCGCTTCCAGTAAGCGATGTACCAATTTTCAAGCAATTAAAAATTGGGATCAAATTCTTTTCCTTTACTGGGAAAGGTTATAACTCTATCGCTCTGACGCTGCAATGCTTGGTGAGAAGGAGAATCTTCGACTTGCGACTGTTGAAAAGTGCACAGGGCCAGGGATTGTAAAGTAGAGAGAGAGAGAGAGAGAGAGAGAGAGAGAGAGAGAGAGAGATAGAACGAATGTCAGAGAGATAGATAGAGAGCGAAAGAGAGAGAAAGCTAGACAAATATATAGATATATAGATATATATATAGATAGATAGATAGATAGCTAGATAGAGAGCGAGATAGAGAGAGAGAAAGAAAGGAGAGAGAAAAAGAGATAGATAGATAGAGAGAAAGGATAGAGAGAGAGAGCGAGAGAGAGAGATAGGGAAAAGCGAAAGAAGAGATAAGGAAGTTTCAAATGAATGTACGGGGTTAATACAGAAACATTTGAAACTGTTCTATGCTGCCAAGAATCGACGTCAGTGCACTTCGGGCTGACTCATAGGACAAACATCGTCCAGGCTTACAATGAAAATGCAGTTACTTATGAACTTCTGTGCTTTAAAACAGCTGGTCGTTGATGGCATACTATTTCCACACAAGCAACATGGATGTCACCAAACCACAGGACAAATGACCAGATTGACCATATATGTGTAAAAAAAAGTTCAAATTATCATTACACGATGTAAAGGTATGTAAAGGATAGCCAAGATGTAGAACACACTTAAAAAGTATACACCACACGGCATATAGCCGCTCTATTTTCCGTTCCACAGGAATAAGTAGCTACATGCACGAAATATTTCATATTACGAAATGATGTATGGTAAGAGAAATACAGACCTAAATGTGAAGATGAGTGAGTATTCTTGTCAACTATGCAAGCAGTCCAAACCCAGAAGCGTCGTAGTACAGGGGGTCCCATCCCACTGTAACATTCAAGGAGGAGGTAAACAGACTGGCGAAAGAAGGTGGAAGGTTACCATAACGAGATTCTAGTGTGACCTATGAAGAGTCCAAACGGTTTATTGGGATACATGGATAAATGGGAAACAGAGCATGCTGACCACACAAGAAATTACCAGTTGAACTGAAGAGAGCAGGTCGTGGTCTTCAGAATCCGCACAGGCCACAACAGACTGAGATACCATATATTCAATAAACTGAATGTAGGTGCTACTCATAGATGCATCTGTGGTACTGGAGAACATCTGCTGCAAAATTGCCCGACATACGATGACCAGAGAAAGCAGATGTGGCCATCACCAGTGCCAACACTAGACAAGCTCTATGCCAGTGTCGACCGCCTCAGGATGACCGCTACATTTCTTTGAACAAATTCAAGTCAACGTCTGACAGCTTACGAAGAAGACGAAGAAGAAGAAGATGAAGAGAAAGAAGAAATATGGAAAGTAAGCAACTTCTTCGTCTTCTTCTGTCCTTCTGTTCTTATCTTGCGCCGTGACAGAGATGAGGTATGAGTAGACTTCTGGTTTGCGCTTGGTAGGAGACGTGCAGCCAACATTTTTAACTTTCGGTTCTTTTCTTTTGATCTCTTCTAGCCGCCATCGACGGGGCCGACCTCTTGCTTGGGGTCCTCAAATCTCCATTTAGTATTATTTCGCTGCAATTTGATCATACTGTGTCCTTGTCAAATGACTTAACCCCTTTATCTTATGTGCGTCAAAATAGTAGCTAACCACTAACAGAAATATATGACGCAGAAGAGCGCTGTCAACCGATATAAAAACCACTAACAGAAATATATGACGCAGAAGAGCGCTGTCAACCGATATAAAAACCACTAACAGAAATATATGACGCAGAAGAGCGCTGTCAACCGATATAAAAACCCCTAACAGAAATATATGACGCCGAAGAGCGCTGTCAACCGATATAAAAACCACTAACAGAAATATATGACACAGAACAGCGCTGTCAACCGATATAAAAACCACTAACAGAAATATATGACGCAGAAGAGCGCTGTCAACCTATATAAAAACCACTAACAGAAATATATGTCGTAGAAGAGCGCTGTCAACCGATATAAAAACCACTAACAGAAATATATGATGCAGAAGAGCGCTGTAAACCGATATAAAAACCACTAACAGAAATATATGACGTAGAAGAGCGCTGTCAACCGATATAAAAACTACTAACAGAAATATATGATGCAGAACAGCGCTGTCAACCGATATAAAAACCACTAACAGAAATATATGACGCAGAAGAGCGCTGTCAACCGATATAAAAACCACTAACATAAATATATGACGCAGAAGAGCGCTGTCAACCGATATAAAAACCACTAACAGAAAAATATGACGCAGAAGAGCGCTGTCAACCGATATAAAAACCACTAACAGAAATATATGACGCAGAAGAGCGCTGTCAACCGATATAAAAACAACTAACAGAAATATATGATGCAGAAGAGCGCTGTCAACCGATATAAAAACCACTAACAGAAATATATGACGCAGAAGAACGCTGTCAACCGATATAAAAACCACTAACAGAAATATATGACGCAGACGAGCGCTGTCAACCGATATAAAAACCACAAACAGAAATATATGACGCAAAAGAGCGCTGTCAACCGATATAAAAACCACTAACAGAAATATATGACGCAGACGAGCGCTGTCAACCGATATAAAAACCACTAACAGAAATATATGACGCAGAAGAGCGATGTCAACCGATATAAAAACCACTAACATAAATATATGACGCAGAAGAGCGCTGTCAACCGATATAAAATAGATGACAGGAGTTACAACAAATAGAAGAAATGGAGGACACAGAGGAGCGCTGGTAGCCGATACAATATTTGAAGAATGAGACTCGTGGAGACGGTCTGGCTTGGCTTCGTTCGTTCTCAATCTCCCACCTACAAAACCCTGAAAAAGCTTAAGTAGCAGAATGCAGTCCCGAGAACGGAATGCGTTGTGTCACAGTTTACAGATTGACTGCGATATTTGCACCTTTCGGTCCAATACATCCGACTTCGTTTTTGTATATAAGACTTTGGTCGTCGTCAAAAAGTAGGGCATGCACTGAGTTAGCATCCATTTCTAGTCTTGCAACATGGCTGGCATCTGTTGTTATTTGGTCCTTGTAAATCATGAACATCAGTGGAGATAGTACATACCCATGTTACACGCCTAACATCAGTGGAGATAGTACATACCCATGTTACACGCCTAACATCAGTTGGGATAGTACATACCCATGTTACACGCCTAACATCAGTTGGGATAGTACATACCCATGTTACACGCCTAACATCAGTGGAGATCGTACATACCCATGTTACACGCCTAACATCAGTTGGGATAGTACATACCCATGTTACACGCCTAACATCAGTTGGGATAGTACATAACCATGTTACACGCCTAACATCAGCGGGGATAGTACATACCCATGTTACACGCCTAACATCACTTGGGATAATACATACCCATGTTACACGCGTAACATCAGTTAGGATAGTACATACCCATGTTACACGCCTAACATCAGTTGGGATAGTACATACCCATGTTACACGCCTAACATCAGTGGAGATAGTACATACCCATGTTACACGCCTAACATCAGTTGGGATAGTACATACCCATGTTACACGCCTAACATCAGTTGGGATAGTACATACCCATGTTACACGCCTAACATCAGTGGAGATAGTACATACCCATGTTACACGCCTAACATCAGTTGGGATAGTACATACCCATGTTACACGCCTAACATCAGTGGAGATAGTACATACCCATGTTACACGCCTAACATCAGTTGGGATAGTACATACCCATGTTACACGCCTAACATCAGTTGGGATAGTACATACCCATGTTACACGCCTAACATCAGTTGGGATAGTACATACCCATGTTATACGCCTAACATCAGTTGGGATAGTACATACCCATGTTACACGCCTAACATCAGCGGGGATAGTACATACCCATGTTACACGCCTAACATCACTTGGGATAGTACATACCCATGTTACACGCCTAACATCAGTTAGGATAGTACATACCCATGTTACACGCCTAACATCAGTTGGGATAGTACATACCCATGTTACACGCCTAACATCAGTTGGGATAGTACATACCCATGTTACACGCCTAACATCAGTTGGGATAGTACATACCCATGTTACACGCCTAACATCAGTTGGGATAGTACATACCCATGTTACACGCCTAACATCAGTTGGGATAGTACATACCCATGTAACACGCCTAACATCAGTTGGGATAGTACATACCCATGTTTCACGCCTAACATCAGTTGGGATAGTACATACCCATGTTACACGCCTAACATCAGTTGGGATAGTACATACTCATGTTACACGCCTAACATCAGTTGGGATAGTACATACCCATGTTACACGCCTAACATCAGTTGGGATAGTACATACCCATGTTACACGCCTAACATCAGTTGGGATAGTACATACACATGTTACACGCCTAACATCAGTTGGGATAGTACATACCCATGTTACACGCCTAACATCAGTTGGGATAGTACATACCCATGTTACACGCCTAACATCAGCGGGGATAGTACATACCCATGTTACACGCCTAACATCACTTGGGATAGTACATACCCATGTTACACGCCTAACATCAGTTAGGATAGTACATACCCATGTTACACGCCTAACATCAGTTGGGATAGTACATACCCATGTTACACGCCTAACATCAGCTGGGATAGTACATACCCATGTTACACGCCTAACATCAGTTGGGATAGTACATACCCATGTTACACGCCTAACATCAGTTGGGATAGTACATACCCATGTTACACGCCTAACATCAGTTGGGATAGTACATACCCATGTTACACGTCTGTGCTTATTGAAAAAACAACACCATGTGGGTATATCGATTGCTCTTGTCACATTTGTATTCATAAAGGGGAGCGCGTAGCCTAGTTGTCAGTCCGCCGGCTTAGATTATTGCGTGTCAGGGGTTCGAATTCACAGATGGACAGAAATAAAATCCGAGCCGGGGTTCGTGCCTAGTACGACCGCTCCTCTAGTCGACCCAACTGTAAATGGATACCTGACGAATGAGCTGGGGAAGGTTAAAAATAGCAATGAAGGGAACTGACTACTTCCCCTCACACAGGCGGTGGGTTAGTAGATGAAACGTTCATCTTCATCCCCGATTGCAATTGTTGCCCTAGGACTGACCTTAACCGTTATTAATAATGTACTTCGCTATCGGAGGGTCGCGAGGTCTGGGTTGGACGTCCCGCCCGTTAAAGGAAAGTGAAGCGTCTGATATAGCCTCTCCTTTCCAGGTGTAGAGATCGCCGCTGGATTCACTGTTTAGCTTAACGGACAGTTTCTACGCCAATGGCCTCTCCTACATTATTGTGTCCCCAGCAGCCCCTTCATGAGGGGCCCACTGTTTCTTACAGAGCCTGCTGTGGGGCACGACCGAGTTCCCGGCGGTATAACTGGGCGGGCAGATTGGGCTCATTAGCCTTGGTTGGCAGCCAATCTAAGAGAAGGTAAACTCTGAGTCTAAACCCGGGTAGACGAAGCTCTTTAGCCTGTTCAGGCAGTTCGCCTAGGAGAGAGTTAACTCTGATTCTAAACCCCCAAGTGCCAGAGAGTGCTGGCTAGTCTTGGGACGATGAGAGTATCTCATTGGATGTCTCGAGTAACTAGCATCTGCGGACAATGATTCCACTTCCTTGTGCAAACCTCGGGAGAGGGTAGAGCTACCGGAGTAAACCCAGACAGAAAATCCGGAGTGGTAGAACCTAAGGTATTGATTTCAAAATTGCGAACTCAATCCGGCAGCTCCTGCAGCCGAGCTGGTGCCAAATTGTCATGTTTTGCATTTCTTTGGATTACACCAGCGACGCCGAAAGGGGGATCCTGCAGTTTGGGCCGCCCAGGGTCTCAATATTCAGCACCCAGGCTTGCTACCTGGAGAGGCTTCTCACAAGGCGACACGCGCATTGTCTACAGAGACTGAGACGCCTATGATAATCACACTATCCTGAAGTGGACCTCTTATTCCGTAATTCTCAAAACTCGCCTGAAGTCTGTCCCCGTTGACTCATTAAAAAACAACTTTTTCTGGATTAATAAATGTAATACTTAAATTCGCGTTAAATTCTTCTTTCACTTTATTGCGTTGTTGTTGTTAAATGAGCGACACGAGACTAGAGAGAGGATTTTTGTTTTGTTTTTGCGTTCGCCTTATTTCTCTAATCCCCAAGGCGGTGTACGTTGCACTGTGGTTTTATTTTGCGCCTGTCAGCCCAGTGCATCCGACTTCAGCATGCATTTTACGTAAGGGTCTGCTTCCTCCTGCATTTTCTAAGGGTTTGCTTCCCCGGGGTAACGGTCGGTGCTGTGTGGGGGATCGAATCCAGCACCTAACCACGACGTTCCCTGAGTGAGGATAAAAAGTATCACAGTTAATCCTGACTAAAAATAGCGCTAGCAAAATAAATTATGCCTACAATGTCTACAATGAATGGCGGTCTTTACCTTTTGTTGTTTAGTGCTGACAATGACTAAGTGTGAGCTCACTTTATAACAGCTGTTTGAGTATACGCTTAGCTTGACCCGTCCATCTTGTCTGAGATATTTGCAGAAGTCTATGGATGCTGAACTTGTTGAAAAGAATTTCAGTTAGGCACTGTGTCCTGTCACCTGATCATGAGAGTTAGGCACTTTGTCCTGTCACCTGATCATGAGAGTTAGGCACCTTTGTCCTGTCACCTGATCATGAGAGTTAGGCACTTTGTCCTGTCACCTGATCATGAGAGTTAGGCACTTTGTCGTGTCACCTGATCATGAGCGTTAGACACTTTGTCTGGTCACCTGATCATGAGAGTTAGGCACTTTGTCCTGTCACCTGATCATGAGAGTTAGGCACTTTGTCCTGTCACCTGATCATGAGAGTTAGGCACTTTGTCGTGTTACCTGATCATGAGAGTTAGGCACTTTGTCTGGTCACCTGATCATGAGAGTTAGGCACTGTGTCCTGTCACCTGATCATGAGAGTTAGGCACTTTGTCCTGTCACCTGATCATGAGAGTTAGGCACTTTGTCGTGTTACCTGATCATGAGAGTTAGGCACTTTGTCTGGTCACCTGATCATGAGAGTTAGGCACTTTGTCGTGTCACCTGATCATGAGAGTTAGTAGCACTTTGTCCTGTCACCTGATCATGAGAGTTAGGCACCTTGTCTTGTCACCTGGTCATGACAGTTAGGCACTTTGTCCTGTCACCTGATCCTGGGCAGCCTACGCAGATCGCTCAAGTGAAAACGATTTAACTTTCTGGCATGTATCCTTTACCTACAGATATAACGGACTACGAGGGACTTGCAAAGCTTACTATGTTGTTGTTGTTGTTGTTGTTGAATATCCACAATGAGTAGGTTACTCTTTTGTGCGTCCTGAACAGGGCATTAAGTGGCAAGTTGTAGTAGCTTCTCTCACATATCGAGCGTGCTGATGAAGGTGTACCGCGGTTCTCCAGGCGATTGTGCTATGCTTGGTTTCATCTGCGTGACGCTCAATACTACGGGGATCACATGGGTACACATCTCGTCAGCCAGGCAGCCTGTTTACAGGGAACGCTACATTGAAAACATATTGTGGTCCTGGTCAGTATGTTGTGCCTGACCCTGACGCAACGTCCCGGTTAGTATGTTGTGCCTGACCCTCACTCGACGTCCTGGTCAGTATGTTGTACCTGACCCTCACTCGACGTCCTGGTCAGTATGTTGTGCCTGACCCCATTCGCCGTCCTGGTCAGTATATTGTGCCTGACACTCATTCGACGTCCTGGTCAGTATGTTGTGCCTGACTCTCACTCGATGTCCTGGTCAGTATGTTGTGCCTGACCCTCACTCGACGTCTTGGTCAGTATGTTGTGCCTGACCCTCACTCGACGTCCTGGTCAGTATGTTGTGCCTGACCCGATTCGCCGTCCTGGTCAGTATATTGTGCCTGACACTCACTAGACGTCCTGGTTAGTATGTTGTGCCTGACTCTCACTCGATGTCCTGGTCAGTATGTTATGCCTGACCCTCACTCGACGTCCTGGTCAGTATGTTGTATATGACTGGAATAGCGTCTCAGTTCCTCACTTAATTGCGTTAAGTACTGTCTTAGCTGCGTGCCTGTCTCATAGCATGCTCATAGCCTTCCAAAGCTGAGATACATCCGGTTACTATTAGTCGGTTTCTAGGTCAATGACAGAAGTATTCTACCACTATTTACCATCGCTTTTCGTCGGGTAACCACGTACTTCGCCCTGTTTCTACCCCCTAGAAAGTGGACTTAAGGCGGCTACCACTCTAACAGAGCACATACACACCCAAACTGGGTCTTCCTGTAAGGAAGACATGTGTTATTATATCCGAAAAGCCTTAGAAAAAATGGAAGCATTGAGAAAGTTGCATATCATATTCTCACCACAACCATTTACCAATGTCAGACAAGACACCTAAGATACAACTGGGTCGACTACAGCGTGTTAAGAACCGGTATTTAACACAACAAATTTACCGTTAAAAGGGGCTATATATATATATATACTCTACAAACATTATTAAAGTTCCTTTTCCGTCCTTTATTCGCTTGCCTTCCTTCATCTCGACCAAAAATTAATCAATAAGACGACTAGATTATTGAACGATGAAACAGCTGATACTAATTGTAACACGTCGTGTATGTGTGACGCAGTTCTCGCTAGCGTACGTGTCGTGTGTTCGCATGAACTATCGCTCAAAGGGATAGACATACACGACTGTGTCAACTTTAATTACACAGATATAAAAACGGAAGCTCATTTCTATAATGCATGTCCAGAATGGTAAGTATAGATACGTTCGTTGCCTGCTCGGAACTTTTGTTTTCAGATAGTTCGTGAGTAACAATAATATGGTTAATGATTTATTGATAAATTCTTAACTCGTCTTTCTGGACAGTGTAGCTGTAATGCATACTTCAGTAGTATAAGCGTGCAGTGGGAAAATAATCATTGTCGCCTTACATATTACACAGAAAATACCGCTCTCTCTTCATATATATATATATATATATATATATATATATATATATATATATATATATATATATATATATATATATATATCACTCTCCATCTCTCTATATATATCTCACTCTCTTATAACTCTATCTCTCCCTCTCCATCTCCCTATCTCTCTCTCTATGCATATATATATATATCACTCTTTCTCTTTATATAAATATATATATATATCTCACTCCTATCTCTCTCACTCTTTCTCTCTCTCCCTCTCTCTCTCTATCTTTATATATATATGTATATATCACGTCTCTCTCTCTCCCTCTCTCTCTATCTTTATATATATATATATATATCACTCTCTCTCTCTTCATATATATATATATATATATATATATATCACTCTCTCTCTCTCTCTCTCTTCATTTATATATATGTTTTGTTGGTAGGTTATTATCTTTGTTTTGTTGGTGGTCATTATCTGTGTTTTGTTGGTGGTCATTATCTGTGTTTTGTTGGGGGTCATTATCTGTGTTTTGTTGACGTTTACAAAGAGACTTGCATCTTCGCTCCATCTGCTTACGGCTGCAATTAACTGCTCTAACCCCTCTGTACTGCTTGATAGTAACACACTATCTTCTGCGTATGTTAGCTCTGGCAATCGTATATCCTTTTATTGACAAGAGATCCTAACTTTAAACCCAAAAACAAAGTAGAATCGCAAAATTCGTCAAAAGATGGGTATAGAGAAGAACTGGTTTATAAATCCGATCCGTTGGTTCAGATATACTGACAAATCTTTCTGCGCTTAAGCTTTTCAAGCATTACTTAAACTTTGGGATAAGTACATAAACGTGGCAGAAGATTATACCGAAAAATAAATGGCATTTCGATTACTTGAAAAAACATTTTGTTTTTCTTCCAAAACAAAAGAAAAAAGTCCCGGTTTGATTTGAACGCACCTAGTATGTACCACCAATATAAATGTGTACTCAGTACTTCTATATACTACCGATATAAAGCTCGTACCACGATATAAATGTGTACTTCTATATATAATATAATATATAATATAATATAATGTAATATAATGTAGTATCTTCTTCTTCTTCTTCGTACGCAGTCAGACAGTAACCATTATTTTTTCGAAAAAAGCGGCGGTCATCCTGAGGCTGTCGCCACTGCCATAGAGCTTGTCTTGCAGTTCCACTGGTGATGGCCACATCTGCTCTCTCTGATTCTCGTATGTCGGGCAGTTCTGCAGCAGATGTTCAGCGGTCATTTTACCAGTACCGCACGGGTATTCGTCGGTACACCCTATCTTCAATTTGTTATATTGTAGTATAATATAATATAATATAATATGATATAATTTAATATAATATAATATAATTTAATATAATATAATATGATATAATATGATATAATTTAATATAATATAATATAATATAATATGATATAATTTAATATAATATAATATAATATAATATAATATGATATAATTTAATATAATATAATATAATATAATATAATATAATATAATATAATATAATATAATATAATATGATACAATTTAATATAATATAATATAATATAATATAATATGATATAATTTAATATAATTTAATATAATATAATATAAAATAATATAATATGATATAATATAATATAATATAAAATAATATAATATAATATAATATAATATAATATAATATAATATAATATGATATAAAATAATATAATATAATATAATATAATATGATATAATATATTATAATATGATATAATATAATATAATAAAATATAATATAATATTATATAATATAAAATAATATAATATAATATAATATGATATAATATAAAATAATATAATATAATTTAATATAATATAATATAATATATTATAATATGATATAATATAATATAATAAAATATAATATAATATTATATAATATAAAATAATATAATATAATATAATATGATATAATATAAAATAATATAATATAATATAATATAATATAAAATAGTTTGTCCGCATAAAAAGACACAGGGCCTTAAGGATAATGCCAGCCATGGTGTAGGGCAAGAGAGACATAGGCAGACCAACAATGCGCTAGCATCAAGATGTCAAAGAATGCTTTTGCAACTGTCGAAGGTGGATGTGTCGGACCGAAAGCTACAAGTATCGCAGTCAAGCTGTAAACTAGCGACACAACGCATTCTGTTCTCAGGACTACACCTGCTACTTGCAAAGCTATGTTCAGGGCTTGGTAACAGGTGATTGAGAACGAGCGCAGAAGAAGAAGAAGAAGAAGAAGAAGAAGAAGAAGAAGAAGAAGAAGAAGAAGCGTTTGCAAGACTCCCAAGCAGACTTTGTTTTGGTTCGCCTTATTTTTCTATTGCCCCAAGGCGGTGTGCGTTGCACTATGTTTGTATTTTGCGCCTGTCGGCCCAGTTCATCCGACTTCGGCATACATTTTATGTAAGGGTCTGCTTACTCCTGCATTTTCTAAGGGTTTGCCTCCCCGGGGTAACGGCCGGTGCTGTGATGGTGAGCGAGCCCAGCACCTTCCGGTTGCGAGCCGTGTACTTAACCACTAGCTCACGCCGTTCCCTGGCGAGAGATTCAGTTTCTTTTAGACGGGCTGTCATGGGAGCGGAGTTCTGCAAAGAACATGTTGTATTATAACTATATATATATATATATCCAGTGGACCTTGAATAAACAGCTGAAGGACCTGAATTTTGCTGATGATGTAGCCCTTCTGTCCTACAGCCAAAGCCAAATGCAAAGGAAACTGGATAAACTGGATTATACCTCTCAAGTCGGCTTGAAGATCCATGAGGAAAAGACAAGAATAATTAGCAATGTCGATGCAGCTAACACAGAACCAATCTAGCTGAGAGAAACGCCACTGGAAGAGGTAGAGGTATTTACATACCTAGGAGGTATCATCAACAAGGAAGGAGGGATAGACGAGGATATAAAAACAAGGATACAAAAAGCAAGAGTTGCAGTCGGAGTGTTGAAACCTACATGGAACTCCAAGGAAATAAGAAGGAAGACAAAAATAACGATTTTCAATTCAAATGTGAAGCCAGTCCTGCTGTATGGATCAGAAACCTGGAGGATGACCAAAGGCAATGACAGGAGGCTGCAGGGTTTTGTCAACAGATGTCTGAGAAAGATTCTTGGTTTTGAAATAGTTTGACAAAGTTACAAACGACAGACTGTGGGAGAGAGCGGGACAAGGTAATTGGAACAGGAAATCTTAGGAAGAAAGGGGAGATGGATGGGTCATACATTAAGAAAGCCCCAGGCCAGTATCACCAGACAATCCTTGTCATGGAACCTCCAGGGAAGGGAGGCATAGACAGACCAGGGAATACTTGGAGACGAGATCTGGAGGCGGAAGTAAGGAAAATAGGAAAACCCTGGAAGGAATTGGAAAAGATTGCACAGGACAGAGCTACTTGGCGAGTTAATGGCCAGTTCACCCCTAGGTGATAGAAGGCGAAAGATATATATAAATATATCAGCAGTGTTGGGTTTATTTGTAGGTATAAATTGATTTCGTCTTAACCATCAAACGGGACGCTTAATAAAGAACTCTAAAAAACAAGTCTCCATAAATCCATGACCGACTCGGTACAGCTGTGACCAATGGAGTAGTTACCTGCAGCTGTATGAACATTTTTAAAAAGTACAAGAAACTTGTGAGACCCAATGGTACATGTGTTTGTGCAAAATTATAAGTTAGTGGGTGATTTTAAGAGAAAGAGAGAGAGAGAGAGAGAGAGAGAGTGAGAGAGAGAAATAGATGGAGAGAGAGATAGGGAAAAAGGTGAGAGAGATTGAGAGAGAGCAATAGATGGAGAGAGATAGGTAGGGAGGTGAGAGAGATTGAGAGAGAGAGCAATAGATGGAGAGAGAAATAGATGGAGAGAGATAGGGAAAAAGTGAGATAGATTGAGAGAGAGAGAAATAGATGGAGAGAGATAGGTAAAAGGTGAGAGATATTGAGAGAGAGAGCAATCGGTGGAGAGAGAGAAATAGATTAAGAGGAGATAGGGAAAAGGTGAGATAGATTGAGAGTTGGGGAGGAGGAAGCGAATGAGATATATATATATATAAAACGAGTTATATATTTGTACACACTTTGTATCAGTGTATTGTGCCTGACCCTGACGCGACGTCCTGGTCAGTATGTTGTGCCTGATCCTGACGCGACGTCCTGGTCAGTATGTTGTGCCTGACCCTGACGCGACATCCTGGTCAGTATGTTGTGCCTGACTCTAACACGACGTCCTGGTCAGTATGTTGTGTCTGATCCTGACGCGACCTCCTGGTCAGTATGTTGTGCCTGACCCTGACGTGACATCCTGGTCAGTATGTTGTGCCTGACAGGACACGCGTCTCAGTTCTCCGTGGAAGGGGTTTAATTTGCCGTCATGGCGACTATAGATGGTCCATGTTTCACACGCATATAACAGGGTAGGAATAACCGCAATAGATGAAGCAGCAATCCACAGACTGCAAAGTTTCGACATTAAACGAGGATCAAGCGGAGCATGGCGCATGAGAGGACGGAGCAGGAGCGTGTACAACCAGCGAGCTACAGGGACCATCAGCATCCATATCTTACCCCATTTGATAAGAGACACTGAGCACGTACGAGTATACCGGGATTGCAGTGACGTTGATTCTTAGAAACAGAAACAGGTTTAAAAGCTGCAGTGTAGAACTTCATATTTGGTATGGATCCTGATTCTTCGCCTATCCCACACCCTGCTATCAAGTCTGCCAAATGTCGCAATTACCCTAACTACAAACATCGTACACAGTACATTAATAGCCTTCTAATACCATTTGTATACACTATGATAAGCACATTAGTGTCAATGCATAGCTGTTTTTAAGGTTCGCCGTGTATGTCTTTAGTTACACTGTTGTTCAAAAGACTACCGATAGGACGGTATAAGACCTACTTTCAAACCCTACAGATAGGAGAGCCTACGAAGAACATTCACACCCTACTACATGAAATAAGACAATGTCAGTATGTTGTGCCTGATCCTCACTTGACGTTCTGTCAGTATATTGTGCCTGGCCCTCACTCGACGTCCTGGTCAGTATATTGTGTCTGACCCTCACTCGACGTCCTATCAGTATATTGTGCCTGACCCTCACTCGACGTCCTATCAGTATATTGTGCCTGACCCTCACTCGACGTCCTGGTCAGTATAATGTGCCCGACCCTCACTCGACGTTCTATCAGTATATTGTGCCTGACCCTCACTCGACGTCCTGTCAGTATATTGTGCCTGACTCTCACTCGACGTCCTGTCAGTATGTTGTTCCTGACCCTCACTAGACCTCTTGGTCAGCACATTAGCTTCAATGTATAGCTATTTTTAAGATTCGCTGTGTAAGTCTTTAGTTACACCGTGGTTCCAAAGACTACCGATAGGACGGTATAAGACCTACTTTCAAACCCTACGGCTAGGAGAGTCTACGAAGAACATTCACACCATACTACCTGTAATAATACGATGTAGAAGATAATTCTCAATCCTATCGAGAGGACTACGTACAAAATACTTCCATACCCAAACAACATGTCGGAGTATACATTGCTTCTATATACCACTGATGTTTGTTTTTTGTTTTGTTTTTTTTTGCTTTCGCCTTATTTCTGTATTCCCCAAGGCGGTGTGCGTTGCATTGTGGATTTTATTTTGCGCCTGTCGGCCTAGTGCATCCGACTTCAGCATGTATTTTATGTAAGTGTCTGCTTCCTCCTGCATTTTTTAAGGGTTTGCTTCCCTGAGGTAATAGGGATCAAGCCCAGGACCTTCGGATTGTGAGCGGTGTCACTTAAACCACTAGTCCACGCCGTCCTCATGCCACCGATATCAAGGTGTGCTCTGTACTATATACATCCGATGTAAAGGTGTACTGTACTTCTATATAATACCGATGTAAAGGTGTACTGTACTTCTATATACTGTCGATATAAAGGTGTACTGTACTTCTATATACTGCCGATATAAAGGTGTATTGTACTTCTATATACTTCCAAAATAAAGATGTATTCTGTACTTCTAAATACTACCGCTATTCTTCTTCTTCTAGCAGGATGTAGTCCGGAGAATGGACTGCATTATGTCATAGTTTACAGCTTGACTGCGATATTTGCAGGCATTACTGAGTACCGGGTAAGCCTTCCCTGTTTGATTACTTCTCCTTAGCCAGTCTGCCCTGTTGCAGCCTGTATCCAGGATCACCGCATGAAGGTGGAGAAGGATCGCTGGCCCTGACGCTAGCAATCAGTTTTGGGTCACTGACCGCTACAGTACATTCACTGCACAGTATCTTGTTCCTACCGATCTAAACGTGCACTCAGTACTTCTAAGAGGGGCATTAAAATCAGGCGTGGACTTTTTGTTCAAATTTGACCTGAGTGGGTTATATTATTCTGGAACTACTATCATTAATTAGGGACACGTGTGTCCTATTACTGCTAGGTAACCCACTTGCCATGGGCCAGACATGTGACAGATAAGTGCAAATGGCGGACAATACTATTAGTGCTTGCATGGAACAGCGTGTTGTGATGAAGTTTCTTGTGAAAGGAGTCCTAAAACTTACGGAAATGTATAGCAATACTTCGATCACAATTTGGGGATGAGTCACGTCACCCAGCCACAGCAGGACTTTTGAATGATGTAAACGTTTTAGAGATGGCCGAATATCCATGTGTGATGATCCCAGCGTGGTGGTTCTCAACCCACCACAATCGTTCCTGAAAATAACCAGATTGTGGAACGCCTTATGAGGATTCCGTGGCGAGGTGCTTAAGCCGTCGGCCTCCAGGTCAGTTGGTGTGGGTTCAACTCCGGACTACGCCGTCTTTTTCACGGATGCTTGATGCGGAGTCCCCTGCATCTCGTAGTCGCCCCCTAGTGGTCTTGTCCTTGACTTGCAACTGGGGTCAGGAGGCACGAGACGAGAGAGTGAGGATGAAAAGTAGCACAGTTAATCCTTACTAAAAATAACGCTAGCAAAATTAATTATGCCATCATCGTCTACGATGGACGGCGGCCTTTGCCTTTTTGGAACGCCTTATCCTTGAAGATCGACGTATAACATGTCGCGAAACTGTGCAAAAGGCAAGACTTTCTTTGGATATGGTGAACACTATTATTCACGATCGTTGGCATTTTTGGAAGGTTAGTGCACATGGGTGCCAAGGTAGATGTCCGCTTGTGACCGGCAGAGAAGAGTTCAAGCCTGCACTGAATTGAAGGAACGTTTCGATATGGATGAGCATGCCTTGTTGGATCGCTTCCTTACAGGGAACGAAACCTGGTCGCATCATTATACTCCTGAATCCAAACGCGCATCCAATGAGCGAAAGCATACGCAATTACAACCAGACAACAGAATTCGGACAATTGCGTCTGCAAGTAAAGTCATGGCGAGTGTTTTCTGACATCGTTCATGTTGATTTTCTGTCCAGTGGTGCCACTATCAAAAGCGAACATTACATACGCATTTTGAGTGATGTGCATAACCGTGTGCGAAAAAAAAACGGCCTGGTTTGATCACAAAGGGAGTCCTGCTCCTGCAAGATATCCCTTGACCTCACATGGCTCACTGCACTATGTGCCATCGGCAGCAACTCGGATAGGAGGTATTGCCACATCCTCCTTACAACCCAGACATCGCTCCAAACGATTTACACCTGTTTGCACCACTTGAAAAATTCCTCCGAGGTCAGCATTCTAGCACTGATGGCGAAGTTAATCAGTTTGTCCTGGAATGGTTCAGACATACTGACACATCTTTTCAAGGATTAATGAAAGTCTGGGATAAGTACATAAACGGTGCAGGAGGTTATATCGAAAAAATACAGGACATTTTGACTACTTGAAAAAACATTTTGTTTTCCTTCCAATAAAGAAGTACCGGTTTGATTTGAACGTCACTATAGAAAACTTCTAAATGTTACATATAAGGATCGTGTCACGAACGTAGACATCCGTCAGAGAGTTGAAGACGCTATTGGTCCTTTTGAAGATCTGTTCACAACTATCAAAAGACGAAAGATGGCCTGGTGCGGGCACGTCGCGAGGTCCAACGGAATTCCCAACTCGATACTCTTTGGATCCGTACCGGGACAGAGAGGGCGAGGACGTCCAAGGAAGAGATGGGTGGACAACATCACTGAGTGGTCAGGCCTTCGTCCCGGTGAGATACGTCAGGCGGCGACAGACAGAGAGAGCTGGCGTGGGATTTTCATGTCTTCATGTGTGCCCCAACAACCTGATGGGTTACGGGAAGAACTGAACTGAACTGAGTAATATAAATGTGTACTCAGTACTTCTATATACTACCGATATATAGCTCGTACCACGATATAAACGTGTACTTCTATATATATATAATAATATAATATAATATGATATTATATGATATGATATCATAGTATATGATATGATATGATATGACATGATATGATATGATATAATTTAATATAATATAATATAACATAATATAATATAATATAATATAATATAATATAATATAATATAATATAATATAATATAATATAATATAATATAATATAATATAGCACACACAATAGCGGCGCTTGCACGGCTTAGCAACATCTGGCAAAATAAACGGTTAGCACTATGCACGAAAATCAGATTATGCGTACACTGGTCCTGTTAATATTCTTCTATGCTTGTGAGACATGGACAGTTACAGCTGACCTTCAGCGAAGGATACATGTATTGGACATGAGATATTTCCGAAGACTTTTAAAGGTCACGTACAAAGATCAAGTTACAAATGAGGAAATACGAGATAGAATTTCAACAGCAATAGGGCCTTTTGAAGACCTCTTGGCAACTGTCAAAAGAAGGAAAATCGCTTGGTAAGGTCCCATATCGAGATCAAATGATCTTGCAAATACAATCCTCCACGGAAAGGTGTAAGACAGACGACGAAGAGGCCGGCTCAAAAAGAGATGGGAGGACAACATAAAAGAATGGACCAATCTCCGACCAGAAGAGGCACAGGCAGCGGCCGCTGACAGAGAAGGGTGGCGTGATATTGTGAGGATGTCTTCATGTGTGCCCCAACGACCTCACCGGTTACTGGATGACCTGATCTGACCTGATATAATACCGATAAATATATATATGAGGGCTAATACATATAATTCAGAAGGCGAACAGAGTCCACTATCAAATTGCACAGATTCTGAAAAACCCTAGAGTGTTTCTTTCAACTAAGAGGAGGCTGATAAATACACTGTTTATTGTCTACATTATTACTAATGTCAACCTTGGTTTTTACAAGAAGCACATAAGAGTAAGATCCAGAGCTGTGAGATGCACTGTGTTAGAAGTGCAGCCGGAAAGACAATATGTGACCGAATCTGCAACACTACGCTGAGGCAGATAGCAGATACAAACCCAGGCCCAGAGATGCAGGGACATACCAAAAAGTTCTCATCATGTAGCATGTCCTTTAAAGAACGTCACTCCCATCCCAGTCTATCTAAAAGAAACTCGTTCTCTTGCCAAAACTTCAGCCTCCGTTACAGTCATACCCAGGCATTCCTGGATATCGTGGTGATATCGTCTTCTTGGTCTACCCCTTCCTCTTTTGCCTGGCATCATACCTTTCATCACTGTTCTCTCAAGACCGTTGTGTCTCTTGATGTGACCAAAGTATTTGCATTTTCTAGCCAAAATAGAACTGAGAAACCAGTTCTCCTCTACTCTCAACTCTTGCCGAATGTCTGCATTTGTCTTTTTCTCTGTCCAGTGTATTCTGAGCATCTTTTTGTAACATTTTGACACGAAGGATTCGATTCTTTGTTTAGAAGTTTTGGTAATCGTCCATGATTCACAGCCATAAGCTGCCACAGGAAAAACACAGGCTCTCAAGACTTTTCCTTTTTATCATTTTGTTGGTGCCCTGCCATAATTTCTTCAGGCTGTTCCGTCTCTGCATTATCATGGCTAGTCTTCTTATTTCCAGAAAGTCCACGTGTAAAAAATCCTGGTCCCCAGCGTGATTTCAACCCCGAGACCTCCAACAGCCGAGGCCGACGTCTTACCTCGAGAACAAAGGCAGTAAAGGACGACTGCATCACTACTGCCAATGGCTGTACCATTGTAAAACGTGATCGGTTGGTGAAATATATTAGCACAGCGTTTAATTACGGGCTGGCATGTAAATTGGGGGATTCCATGGCGAAGTGGTTAAGCCGTCGGCCTCGTGATCAGGTGGCGTGGGTTTGACTCTGGACTCCGCCGTCTTTTTCACGGGTGCTTGATGCGCAGTCCACTTCATCTCGTAGTCGCCTCCTAGTCGTCCTGTCCTTGACTTGCCACTGGGGTCGGGCGGCTCGAGACGTGAGAGTGAGGATAAAAAGTATCACAGTTAATCCTTACTAAAAATAGCGCTAGCAAAATAAATTATTTCATCATCGTCTACGATGGACCGCGGTCTTTGCCCTGGCATGTAAATACAATGGAGTATTAAACCCTGCAGAGGTGCAAGCAAGGATTGGCTGCACTTAAGACAGCGGTCACTACAACACGTGAGCAGTTGGCCTTGTTTATATTAAACTATGGGCTGGGCATCACCACTGTGCCACAATCAGATTATGCAACGCTGGAACATATCTAGATTGACGGAATTCGATTAGTCCTAAATTGTATTATGGATATGTTGATTGCAAAGATTAATTCTTGCTTCAACGCTGATTGATAATCTAAATATATGGCCTGGTCTGTGCGGAGTGGTCAAGCCGTTTGTCTCTTTTTCATACGGTCGGAGTTCAATTCGAGGTACGACGGTCGGATGATGTCAATATTTCCGAAGATCCCTGGTTCATCGCTGGAGATTCCTGGGTTCATCGCTGGAGATCTCTGGGTTCATCGCTGGAGATTCCTGGCTATATATAAGGAGGAGAGACGCCCAGTATACAGGAACAATATACATCATGGAGACTAGAGACAATTGATGGTTACCATACACACGCACACATAGACGAGTGAACAAGTCCAGATGTTATACTATATTGAAACGATCGATTACCCTTAAGTTCATCCCTTCTCGACGAGGGACAATGAGAGGGATACAATGGAAGAACAAAGTTTGAGCTGAAACAGTTCATTATTGATATACTCGATATATCGATTATGTAAGGTGTACCTTGTTGTGAGAAATTAGAATGCGGATTCTCTATTTCTTCTTCTTCTTCTCTGCGTTCGGTTTTGTATGCTCGTTTTATGCCAGGGTCGATTGTCAGTGATGAAGGATACAAATGTGAGATGTTGGCCAGAATAGCACAGACAAAAGCGGCGCTTGCACGGCTTAACAAAATCTGGCAAGATAAACGGTTCGCACTATGCATAAAAATCATATTAATGCGTACACTGGTCCTGTCAATATTCCTCTATGCTTGTGAGACACGGACAGTCACAGCTGACCTTCAACGAAGTGTAAAAGTCTTGGAGATGAGATGTTTCCGAAGACTTTTAAACGTCACGTACAAAGATCGAGTTACAAATGAGAAAATACGAAATAGAATTACAACAGCAATAGGGCCTTTTGAAGACCTCTTGGAAACTGTCAAAAGAAATAAACTCGCTTGGTACGGTCATATATCGAGATCAAATGGTTTTGCAAACACAATCCTCCACGGAAAGGTGCATTGCAGACGATGAAGAAGACGTCCCAAAAAGAGATGGGAGGACAACATAAAAGAGTGGACCAATCTCCGACCAGAAGAGGCCTAGGCAGCGGCCGCTAACAGAAAAGGGTGGCGTGATGTTGTGAGGATATCTTCATGTGTGCCCCAACGACCTCACCGGTTATGGGATGACCTGACCTGACCTTTTATGCCACCAGATGGGCTGCCTCCATGGAGTGACACGTCAGTCGCAGGTCATCAATGGTTTTCCACAGTGTGTCTTGTATGTTTCTCTCCTCGGACCAGGTCTTCTCACGGGGAGCCTTGGTGCAGTGGACATGTTTGCAGGATGTGTTCTGGAGTCTGGGGTCCTCTCTGACATGTGCATTTTGCAGTCTGTGCTGCTTTAATTTTATGCATGTGTGCATTTATTCTGCAATGACCCGTTCTGAGGCGGAAAATTGTGGTATACTGTTTCCTATTCAGTCTATTGATTGGGTCCTGTAGGCATTTGCTGTTTGTTCTCTCTATCCACTGTTGTTTATATTTTGTTTGGATGTGTGATTTGACTTATTTCAGTGACACTGGGTGGGTGAATTATTCTGTCTGTCTTCCCTCCCTGGCTAGCCTGTCCGCCCATTCATTCCCAGGTATGCCGCAGTGAGCTGGAATCCACTGGAGGGTGATTTTATTGTGGTCTGAGAGTTTATTTAGCTGGCATATCAGTTCCCTTTCCATACTATCTCAGGATTCTCAATTACAATGGCTTGAGCAATTGTGTTGCCTGCCAGCGAAATCGTGTGAAAACTTCCAGGGCTAGAAGGTAGGTCAAGGCAGTTGGTTCGGTTGTAATTGTGAGGAAAGTAGGGGGGGGGGGAAATGGGAGGGAGGGGGAAGCTGTGTGAAATCTCATTCATTATGGCAGTCATTGTGTGTGACTCTCAGTCATTGTGTGTGACTCTCAGTCCTTGTGTGTGACTCTCAGTCCTTGTGTGTGACTCTCAGTCCTTGTGTGTGACTCTCAGTCCTTTTGTGTCTCTCAGTGCCTGTGTGTGACTCTCAGTCATTGTGTGTGACTCTCGGTCATTGTGTGTGACTCTCAGTCGTTTTGTGTGACTCTCAGTCCTTTTGTGTGGCTTTTAGTCCCTGTGTGTTGACTCTCAGTCATTGTGTGTGACTCTCAGTCCTTGTGTGTGACTCTCAGTCCTTGTGTGTGATTCTCAGTTATTGTGTGTGACTCTCAGTCATTGTGTGTGATTCTCAGTTCTTGTGTGTGACTCTCAGTCCTTGTGTGTGGCTCTCAGTCCTTGTGTCTGACTCTCAGTCATTGTGTCTCTCAGTTCTTGTGTCTCTCAGTCATTGTGTGTGACTCTCAGTCCTTGTGTGTGACTATCAGTTCTTGTGTGTGACTCTCAGTCCTTGTGTGTGACTGTCAGTCATTGTGTGTGACTCTCAGTCATTGTGTGTGACTCTCAGTCCTTGTGTGTGACTCTGAGTCATTGTGTCTGACTCTTAGTCATTGTGTGTGACTCTCAGTCCTTGTGTGTGACTCTCAGTCCTTGTGTGTGACTCTCAGTCATTGTGTGTGACTCTCACTTCTTGTGTGTGACTCTCAGTCCTTGTGTGACTCTCAGTCATTGTGTCTGACTCTCAGTCATTGTGTCTGACTCTCAGTTCTTGTGTCTCTCAGTCATTGTGTGTGACTATCAGTTCTTTTGTGTGATTCTCAGTCCTTGTGTGTGACTGTCAGTCCTAGTGTGTGACTCTCAGTCATTGTGTGTGACTCTCAGTCCTTGTGTGTGACTCTGAGTCATTGTGTCTGACTCTTAGTCATTGTGTGTGACTCTCAGTCCTTGTGTGTGACTTTCAGTCTTTGTGTGTGACTCTCAGTCATTGTGTGTGACTCTCAGTTCCTGTGTGTGACTCTCAGTCCTTGTGTGACTCTCAGTCATTGTGTCTGACTCTCAGTCATTGTGTCTGACTCTCAGTCATTGTGTCTGACTCTCAGTCATTGTGTGTGACTCTCAGTCATTGTGTGTGACTCTCAGCCCTTGTGTGTGACTCTCATTCCTTGTATGTGACTCTCAGTCATTGTGTGTGACTCTCAGTCCTTGTGTGTGACTCTCAGGCATTGTGTGTGACTCTAAGTCCTTGTGTGTGACTCTCAGTCATTGAGTCTGACTTTCAGTCATTGTGCGTGACTCTCAGTCCTTGTGTGTGACTCTCAGTCCTTGTGTGTGACTCTCAGTCCTTGTGTGTGACTCTCAGTCCTTGTGTGTGACTCTCAGTCATTGGGTGTGACTCTCAGTCCTTGTGTGTTACTCTCAGTCATTGTGTCTGACTCTCAGTCATTGTGTCTGACTCTCAGTCATTGTGTGTGACTATCAGTCCTTGTGTGTGACACTCAGTCATTGTGTGTGACTCTCAGTCATTGTGTCTGACTCTATGTCATCACTTTGAAAGGTGTAGAAGGAAGGACGTGGAATGTGGAAATCATGCATATATAGAAAGGACTTCCAGATACTTAACTTAACTTCATTATACTGGTTTAGAAGACTACAGAGTCTGTATACAACCAATGTATTCCCCTTTATCTAAACAAAACACAAACTGTGAGCATTCAATTTACTTTTGGATGCTTTAACTGACCCTGCCTCCACCACATCATGCGGTAATGCATTCCAAACATTCACCACTAAATTGCTAAAACAAATGTCCTAATATCTAATCTGGACCTGTCGTTAAAACCTTTACCTTACTAGCATCGACCCAAATCGACTTACGATGTGTTACATAGCGACGGCCATTCTAATCAAATATAATCAAACGGCTAGGTAGAAATAGTCTGGACAATACTGCTAATTTGATTGTAAAGATCTTCGACTTCCTTCCTGTACGTGCAGATACAAACAATGGCGATTTTGACATTTGTCTTAGACTTTTGGAAACGATGTCTTATGTCTTTCGCTTGGATTTGAAAATTCTTCTATTATTGAGAATGGGAAAGTTAAGTTTCTGTAACGGATTTTTCTGAAGTATATCTATGTAATTTGTTTATGTAGATACAATAATTACGTATATAGTGGACACTGACATACACGGCCATTACGGTAAACATATATAGTCCGATGTTGGTAATTCTTTTGTTATGTTTGTCAACCAAGAGACGCTGAAAGCGGATGAGTCAATTTACTTGTGCTGTTTCTCAACACTATCATCTTCATATTCTTTTATCTGAGAAACTAACACACATAAAACAAAAACAATAACACCAACTAACTCTTTATTCATTTATTTCTCTACTCACAAATAAATCATATCAATAAACCATAAAATAAAACAATTATCAGCTTTTTTTGGCTTATAGTTTCTACAGGAGAGATAGGCGGACAACTGCCAGTTTTGTTACCATATCAACATTGAAGGTTGAATTATCTTTCATATCAGCTGCCACATCCACATTGAAGGTTGGCCTATCTTTCATATCAGCTGATACATCGACGTGGAAGGTTGACTTATCTTTCTTAAAAAAAAGATCACGTAAAAAACTGTAATAAAAAAATTATAAATGGGTGTGGTCATATACCGCACTAAGGCGACAACAAAAACAGAACCTGCGTTACGAACAATAGGTCTTCATCAGAGACAACGAACATTAGGTCTTCATTAGGAACAACGAACAATAGGTCTTCATTGGGGACAGCGAACAATAGGTCTTCATTGGGGACAACAAACAATAGGTCTTCATTGGGGACAACGAACAATAGGTCTTCATCCGGGACAACGATCAATAGGTCTTCATCAGGGACAACGAACAATAGGTCTTCATCATGGACAACAAACAATAGGTCTTCATCAGGGACAACGAACAATAGGTCTTCATCAGGGAAAACAAACAATAGGTCTTCATCAGGGACAACGAACAATAGGTCTTCATTGGGGACAACGAACCACAGGTCTTCATTGGGGACAACGAACAATAGGTCTTCATTGGGGACAACGAACAATAGGTCTTCATTGGGGAAAACGAACAATAGGTCTTCATTGGGGACAACGAACAATAGGTCTTCATTGGGGAAAACGAACAATAGGTCTTCATCAGGGACAACGAACAATAGGTCTTCATTGGGGACAACGAACCACAGGTCTACATTGGGGACAACGAACCACAGGTCTTCATCAGGGACAACGAACAATAGGTCTTCATCAGGGACAACGAACAATAGGTCTTCATCAGGGACAACGAACAATAGGTCTTCATCAGGGACAACGAACAATAGGTCTTCATCAGGGACAACGAACAATAGGTCTTCATCAGGGACAACGAACAATAGGTCTTCATCAGGGACAACGAACAATAGGTCTTCATCAGGGACAACGAACAATAGGTCTTCATCAGGGACAACGAACAATAGGTCTTCATCAGGGACAACGAACAATAGGTCTTCTTTAGGGACAACGGACAATATGTCTTCATCACGGATAACGAACGATAGGTCTTCATCAGGCACAACGAACAAGAACAATAAAAAACCAGGGGCTCACAGAAGAAGAGAAAAATACATAAATAGTGGATGTCAAAATACGGAGAAAATAGGATACTTAGCTGAGAAACCGTGAGGTCCCTCCCCTCGAACCGGGTGCAGGAACACAATTAACAGGCAAAAGGCGGGAAGATCCTGGTAGTACACCGGCGGTGAGCACTCTCATTAACGATCTTTTACTCCGTCCCTACCTCTCCCTCCTCTCCATACCACAGTTATTGCGACTGGCTTGGACACGTTTGCTAATCTCTAGCAACATGTGGTCGTCGCCTGTCCTGCATTCCACCAACAATAGATCGTGAACAAATAGGGCGTGGTCTCTTGTTACGCTTGAAACTGTTGTTACTCCTGTTACTGTTATAACTCTTGTTACTTCTGCTACTCTTGTTACTCTTGTTGCTGTTGTTACTCGTGTTACTTTTTAGTTAGTTCATGAAGACTTCGCCGCAAAGAGAAAGAAAACGAAAGCTAAGTATATATTTAATTTTGTTCATCATACCAAGTTATATCATCCTATAGTCAGTCATGATTGAAATAGGCAACTATACTATACTATACTATACTATACCATGCTATACTATACTATACTATACTATACTATACTATACTATACTATACTATACTATACTATACTATACTATACTATACTATACTATACTATACTATACTATACTATACTATACTATACTATAGTATACTATAGTATAGTATAGTATAGTATAGTATAGTATAGTATAGTATACTATACTGTACTGTACTGTACTATACTATACTATACTATACTATACTATACTATACTATACTATACTATACTATACTATACTATACTATAATATACTGTACTGTACTGTACTGTACTGTACTGTACAACTACTTTACTATACTATACTATACTGTACGGGACTGTACTGTACTGTACTGTACTGTACTATACTATACTGTACTGTACAGTACAGTACAGTACTGTACTGTACTATACTATACTATACTATATTTCTTCTTTGCTCGTTCTCAATATCCCTCTACCAAGCCCTGAAAAGGGCTTTGCAAATAGCAGGATATAGTCCGGAGAACGGAATGCGTTGTGTCGTAGATTTCCTCTTCGATCCCTTCTCCTTACCCAGTCTCCCCTGCTGCAGCCTGTTATCCAGGGTCACCTTGTGGAGGTGTAGAAGGGTCTTGGCAGCTCTGGTTCGCTGGCCCTGATGCTAGAGGTCAGCTTGGGTTGCTGACCGCTGCAGCTGATAATGTACTATACTATACTGAGGGATCGACGTACTCCTCATAGTGGTGAACGACACGCAGATGAAGCCATGAGTAGCACAACCGTCTGGAAGACGCTGACCCTCCTTCGTCATCACGCTCGGGATCTGAGGAAAGCTACAACACACCATCACTTAACGTCCTTTTCGGGGCGCACAAAGGAGTGTGGGCATTCAACAGCAACATATATCGGTTTGTCTATCTGTTTGTCTGTCTGTTTGTCTGTTTGTTTGTCTCTCTTTCTTTCTGTCTGTCTGTTTGTCTGTCTGTTTGTCTGTCTCTCTCTGTGTCTGTCTGACTTTCTGTCCGTTTGTCTGTTTGTCTGTCCTTCTGTCTGTCTCTCTGTCTTGTCTGTTTGTCTGTCTGTTTGTCTGTCTCTCTCTGTCTGTCCGTCTTTCTGTTTGTCTGCCTGTCTATCTGTCTGTCTATTTGTCTGTCTGTTTGTCTGTCTGTCTCTCTCTGGGTCTGTCTGACTTTCTGTCTGTCCTTGCTTCTATTTGTCTCTCTGTCTTGTCTGTTTGTCTGTCCATCTCTGTCTATCCGTCTTTCTGTTTGTCTGTCTGTCTATCTGTCTGTCTATTTGTCTGTCTGTTTGTCTGTCTGTCTGTCTCTCTCTCTGTGTCTGTCTGACTTTCTGTCTGTGTGTCTGTCTGTTTGTCTGTCCTTCTGTCTGTCTCTCTGTCTTGTCTGTTTGTCTGTCTGTCCGTCTTTCTGTTTGTCTGTCTGTCTATCTGTTTGTCTGTCTGTTTGTCTGTCTCTCTCTGTCTGTCTGTCTGTCTGTCTGCTTGTCCGTCTGTATGTTTGTCTGTCTGTCTATCTGTTTGTCTATCTGTCTGTTTGTCTGTGTCTGTCTGTCTGTCCATTTGTGCCGTTAAATGTCGTAATACATATTATATTATATAAAATATTAAGTTATAAAAAAGTCGAGTTAAAAACAATTTGAAACTATCGCCAGGTCAATGGGCAATTTCTTGGAATGAGATGCGAGTTGAGCTGATATGTATAGTTGTACGCGCTCATCAGTAGCACTGACGCATTCCCAGGTCACCTCATGGTGGCCTCTCTCACGTGCAAGTGGTGAGCATGCCTACCGATGGGCTAAGACACTGACACTGCAGACAGCACCCGCATTTCTCTGCTTCCTAGTTCGATCAGTCATAACGAATTCTTGTTCTACCTTTTCTAAAACACGCTGTTTCTTTCGACAGATCCACTTCATTTTCGACTAGAACGTGTTTCTAAAGCCGTGTATCGGAATGCCTTAGAATATTTTATCTAAATTAAGAGGCCATGACTTAGAAATCGATTTAGTTTAATCGATTACAGATCATTCTCTAGTTTAATATCGATTGATCGTGCGCCAGTCTAGATTCATCGATGTGAAACAAATCCGTACGCGTGCACTAAAAAGTGTGGCCTGCATTTTTTAATCAAGAAATAAATTGTGTTATGATGAATGAACAGCGGGCTTCGATTTTAAGTCTCTTCATTTATTTGGCTGTGATAATGCAGCTTAAATTATGGGTTGGCATCAAGAATTCAAAAAAAACCAAAAAACATAGCTTTTCCATGTTTTCGTAGAAAATATGAGTTTTCAGTGAAAGAACTTTCGCTCGCATACATTTGTTGATAAATTCCAAGAACTGATTTTTCGTTCTGATACAATTGTTGATTAGTTCCAACAACTGATATTTCGTTCAGATACATTTAGTGATTAATCCCAAAAGCTGATATTTCGTTCGGATATATTTGTTGATTAGTTCCAAACCCTGATTTTTCGTTGGTATACATTTGTTGATTAGTTCCAAAACCTGATTTTTCGTTTGGATACATTTATTGATTAATCCTGAAAGCTAATTTTTCGTTTGGATTCATTTGTTGAATATTTTCAAGACCAGTGTTTTGGAAATACGACTGACTTCATCTTAGTCCTGATGTGTCAATGGATGAGACGGTAATGCCAACTGTACATTTGTTGATCGAATTGTTACTGATATCATATTTCTTCCTACATTATTCGTGGTGTCTTAACAGTGAATGGTGAATGACAGTATGTGTACAGAAGGCTATGTCAAGTCATTCTATCATGTTATCCTGTCATAACTTAAATATCTCGAAATGATCTTCCCCATCCTTTTCAACATTTAACATTTTCTTCATCTGCTTCATCAAGTGCATGCTGTAGGTCAAACGTTCATCATCATCAGGTGCTCTGCCGGTTGACGTTGACGATCATGGGCCTCCATCCAATTCTATTACGTGTGTGGGACGATGAGGCTAACGTCTGGTCAAGCAAAACACGTTGGTCAGAGAATGTTAGCCAGGGTCAGGAGAAATATACTGGCCAAGACCCTCACCTGACTGGACGATGAGGCTAACGTCTGGTCAAGCAAAACCCGCTGATCAGAGAATGTTAGCCAGGGTCAGGAGAAATATACTGACCAAGACCCTCACCTGACCTCCTCGTTGGTCGTTCTGGAACCGGGCTGTTGTCGAGGACAACAGTCGGGCTAACAAGGTGAGGTTCGACGTGATCCCCGTAGTAGTGAGCGACACGCAGATGAGGCCAAGCATAGTACAACCGCCTGGAGGACCCCGGTCCACCTTCATCAGCACACCCAGGATGTGAGGAAAGCTACTGCAACCCGTCACTTAACGCCCCTTTTAGGGCGTACATTAGAGTAACCTACTCATTGTGGGTATTCGCAAACAACCCCTTATCCTTAATCGATATTTCTTATTATACTCGATTCCGCTTTACGCGATCACGGCGCGATTTTAGCAATTGGTCCTGTACTGAATGCCTGCACCTGAAACGGAGGGTGTTTGCTGTGGCGGTTTCTGTAGCCACACGTTTGACATGATGAGGTTGTTAGCCCTATGTGCAACATTCTTTTGAATACTTGGACAGTTATAGTGGTTGTGTTTTGTCCTCCGGGGTTACTTCTATCTCCGGCGTAAGGAAAGGTAACGTCTTCCGGCTACAGCAGAGTCTGGTACCATCTGGGGTCCGGACACAGCAGACTCTGGTGCCACCTGTGGCCTGGATACTGTAGACTCTAGTACCATCTGGGACCCGGACACAGCAGACTCTGGTACTATCTGGGGCCCGGACACTGCAGACTCTGGTACCATCTGGGGCCCGGACACAGCAGACTCTGGTACCATTTGGGACCCGGACACAGCAGACTCTGGTACTATCTGGGGCCCGGACACAGCAGACTCTGGTACCATCTGTGGTCCCGACACAGCAGACTCTGGTGCCACCTGTGGCCTGGATACTGTAGACTCTGGTACCACCTGTGGCCCGGATACTGTAGACTCTGGTACCATCTGTGGTCCGGACACAGCAGACTCTGGTGCCACCTCTAGCCTGGATACTGTAGACTCTGGTGCCACCTGTGGCCTGGATACTGTAGACTCTGGTGCCTGACCCTGACTAACATGTCTGATCTGTATGTTTTACCTGACCCTGACTAACAATTCTGATCAGTATATTTTGCCTGACCCTGACTAACATGTCTGACCAGTATATTTTGCCTGACCCTAACTAACATGTCTGACCAGTATATTTTGCCTGACCCTAACTAACATGCCTGACCAGTATATTTTGCTTGACCCTAACTAACATGTCTGACCAGTATATTTTGCCTGACCTTAACTAACATGCCTGACCAGTATATTTTGCCTGACCCTGACTAACATATCTGACCAGTTTTTTTGCATAACCCTGACTAACATATCTGACCAGTATATTTTGCCTGACCCTGACTAACATTCCTGATCAGTATATTTTGCCTGACCCTGACTAACATGTCTTACCAGTATATTTTGCCTGACCCTGACAAACATTCCTGATCAGTATATTTTGCCTGACCCTGACTAACATGTCTGATCAGTATATTTTGCCTGACCCTGACTAACATGTCTGATCAGTATGTTGTGCCTGACCCTGACTAACATGTCTGATCAGTATGTTGGGCCTGACCATGACTAACATGTATGATCAGTATGTTGGGCCTGACCCTGACTAACATGTCTGATCAGTATATTTTGCCTGACCCGGACTAACATATCTGATCAGTATATTTTGCCTAACCCTGACTAACATGTCTGATCAGTATGTTGGGCCTGACCCTGACTAACATGTCTGATCAGTATGTTGGCCCTGATCCTGACTAACATGTCTGATCAGTATGTTGGGCCTGACCCTGACTAACATGTCTGATCAGTATGTTGTGCCTGACCCTGACTAACATGTCTGATCAGTATGTTGTGCCTGACCCTGACTAACATGTCTGATCAGTATGTTGTGTCTGACCCTGACTAACATGTCTGATCAGTATGTTGTGTCTGACCAGATGTTCGTCTTCCTCCTCAAATAGATAGTTACAGTACGGAATTCGCCACACGTACAGCGAAGCAGTAGATATTAAGTGTATGTCACAAACTCTGCTAAAATTTGACTCGTAATTTTTGTGGTAAATCTAAAAGTAGTCAGTTTCTTCACCTGTAATTGCTTTGGTTCAACATCCTACCTGCGCTGGCAAAACCTAGTCCACAGTATGCCCACCTCCACACATACTTTTAGGACACTCTGACATTGGAAACGTGTTATCTTGCCAAGGTATACAGACAGACAAGAGGAAAACAAGAATTTGTGTTCAAACGATCAGATGGCATGTGTGTCTGGATTTGCCGTTTCATATCCGTAGCTTTAGCTGTCTCTTCTATCACCTGAGGCGTACCTGGGTTGGTAGTAGTTAGGGCACTGTTATCTTGCGGTAAAATCGGATAAAGTAGGGTGGTGGAGGGTGTTTGCAACCTGATGATGCTAATCATGTGTTATTGGAACCGTTGTTGGAAGAATTAAGGTACAGGGATAACTAAGCTGATAGTGAGATTCCCGAATTACGGTTATGAGGAAAGACTAAATAAAACAAATCTACAGTGTCTAGAAAAGAGAAGAATTCGAGGTGACAATACAGGTTTATAAGATGATTAGAGGAACGGATAAATTAGATTATAACATGTTTTTCAAAATACAACCACTTACAAGAACAAGATGGCTCAGCTACAAATTAACTAAAGAAAGGTTTAGATTAGATATTTAAAATATTGTTTTAGTCAGAGAGTGGTGAATGCTTGGAATGCATTGCCACAGGAAGTAGTGGAGGCATGGGCAATTAATGCTTTTAGAGCAGGGTAATGTAAATGAAACTTGTTGTATACAGACTCTGCAGAGTCTTCTAAACCAGTATAAAGAAGTTAAGTTTAGTTAAGGGTTAATGCGAAGTGGCCAGCTGTGGCGGTGAGCCGATGAAAGGCAGACGGGTGGGAGGTCGTGGCATGGGTTGCAGGGGGATGGGAGACAGGTGGGGGGGGATGAGATACAGGGGTATGGGAGGTAGGGGGATGGGAGGCAGGGAGTTGGGAGGCAGGAGGGGTTGGGAGGCAGGCCAATAGAAGGCAGGAGGGGGTGGGAGACAGAGAGGTGGGAGGCAGGGAGGTGGGAGGCAGGGAGGTGGGAGGCAGGGAGGTGGGAGACAGGGAGGTGGAAGGCAGAAAGGTGGGAGGCAGGGAGGTGGGAGGCAGGGAGGTTTGAGGCAGGGATACGGGAGGCAGGCAAACGGAAGGCAGGAGGGGGTGGGAGGCAGGGAGGTGGGAGGCAGGGAGGTGTGAGACAGGGAGGTGGGAGGCAGGGAGGTGGGAGACAGGGCGGTTTGAGGCACGGAGGTGGGAGGCAGGCAAACGGAAGGCAGGAGGGGGTGGCAGGCAGGGAGGTAGGAGGCAGGGAGATGGAAGGCAGGAGGAGGTGGGAGGCAGAGAGGTGGTAGGCAGGGAGGTGGGAGACAGGGAGGTGGGAGGCAGGGAGGTAGGAGGCAGAGAGGTGGGAGGCAGGGAGATAGAAGGAAAGGCAATGGGAGGTAGTTGGGTTGAAGGCATGGAGATTGGACTCATTGGCAGGGAGTGGGTGAGGGCAGGGCAATGAGTGGCAGGAGGAAAGCCAATCATCTTTAAGCTTATCGTTCGGTTTCTCATACACGAGTAAGTGTTAGTGTCGTCTAAATATTCATCATCACGTCATTATCACCATCATTATCACCATTATCAACATCATCATGTGCCCGTATGGTTCTCCTTGGAACATAGGCTGCAACAGATGTCCTACATCGGTTCCTGTCCTGTGCCTTCTTCTCGAGTTCCACCAAGGAGATCGATTTAATTGAATTCCTCCACGCCCGTTCATTGTCATATGATTTTTGGCGTTCCCACTCGTCTCTTTTCGTGTGGGTTCCGCTGCGATGCATGTCTGGTTACGTTGTTCGATATTGTTCTGAATGTGTGTCCTATTTATATATATATATATACATACACAAACACACACACACACACACATACACACACGCACGCACGCACGCACGCAAGCACACACACACTTCATATAGGGTTACTTGTAAAGACATACAGAAAGAAGTACTAAATTGACCATTCTATGCTACATTAAACAACCTTTCTTCCACTTTTAACATTCGATTCATTCTATGTGGGCCCCAATCTAATGCCTGCCTGGGTATGTTGTTTCATTTTTTTTTAAAGTGTGTCTTATTCAACACACACACACACAATCACATACACGCACTCACGCTCACACGAGCACACGCACACACACAATCACGTACACGCACTCACGCTCACACGAGCACACGCACACACAATCACGTACACGCACTCACGCTCACACGAGCACACGCACACACACAATCACGTACACGCACTCACGCTCACACGAGCACACGCACACACACAATCACGTACACGCACTCACGCTCACACGAGCACACACACACACACACAATCACGTACACGCACTCACGCTCACACGAGCACACACACAGACACTTAACTTAACTTAACGTTTTTATACTGGTTTAGAAGACCCTGCAGAGTCTGTATACAACCAGTTACATTTACATCACCTTGCTCTAAAAGCTATGCGCATCCAGTCTATTCTTAAATGCATTAATTGTCCCTGCCTCCACTACCTCCACTGGCAATGCATTCCTAGCAAACACCACTCGCTGACTAAACAAATATTTCATAATATCTAACCTGGACCTCTCTTTAGTCAGCTTGTAGCTATGCCCTCTTGTTATTGTAGGTGGCTGTATTTAAAAAAAAACTTGTTATAGTCTAATTTATCGACGATTCCTCTGATCATCTTATAAACCTGTATTAAGTCACCACGAATTCTTCTCACTTCGAGACACTGTAGGCCGGTTTATCTGAGTCGTTCCTCATAACTGTAATTCTGGAATCCCACTATCATCTTTGTCGCTCTTTTTTTTTTCATTCTGTCTAGCATGTTTATGTCCCCTCTATGATAAGGACTCCACACCTGTACACAGTACTCCAATCTAGCTCTAACTAATGCTTTATACAGTTTGACGATCACTTCCTTGCTCCTATGTTTAATATTTCTTTTTATCATACCTAACATTGCATTTGCCTTTTTCACTGCTACCTTAACTTGCTCACTCACCTTTCCTGTATGATCTATTATAACCCCTAGGTCCCTTTCCTTATCTATCTTTCTAATATTGTTTTCTCCCATTCTGTAATTATGTTCCATATTGGATCTACCCACGTGGATGACTGTACATTTATCTACATTAAACTCCATTTGCCAGCTTACAGACCATTCTCGAATTTTATCTAAATCCGACATCAATATATCCACTTCCGCTTTAGATGAGACACTACTGCATAGTTTTGTGTCATCAGCAAATTTTGCAATCATGGATCTCATATCAATGTCCAAATCATTTATATATATCAAGAACAAAATTGGTCCCAAAACCGAGCCCTGTGGCACACCACTTTTCACTTCACACCACTCAGAGTACTGCTTTGCCTTCTTCCCGTTAACCAATTTTCAATCCATTTGGCAACTTCCCCACCTATTCCATGTGATTTTAACTTTCGAAATAATCTTTGATGAGGTACTCTATCAAAGGCCTTTGCAAAGTCTAGATAAATAACATCCACTGGCTCCCCTTTATCTATGATTTTAGTAACCTCCTCCATGAATTCTAATAGATTTGTTAAGCATGATCTCCCTCTAGTAAACCCATGCTGACTATTTCTAATTATATTAAATTTGTCTAAATGCATTACAATGTTTTATTTGATTATTGACTCTAACAATTTACAGACTATGCTCGTTAAACTCACCGGTCTATAATTAGCTGGATCTGATTTTTTGCCTTTTTTGAATAAGGGGATCACTCCTGCATCTTTCCAATCCCGTGGAACAATCCTTTTGTCAGTGATTGAGAACATAATATAGCCAATGGTTTTGCTAGTTGGTCTCTAATTTCATACAGCAATTTTGGATGAATACCATCTTGACCTGGACATTTATTCACTTTCAACCCCTCCAATTTTTAAAAACCATTTCCTCTGTAATACAGATTGATCTTAATCCCGCTGTATCCATGTCTCTTTGAAAAATATATATAGGCTCTGGGATCTCGGAGCAGTCTTCCTTTGTGAAGACTGTGCCAAAGTACCGATTGAGTAGATTAGCTGCCTCCCTATTCTCACTTATTATTTTCCCTGTACTGTCTATGGGAGGGCCTACTTTGTCTTTCGTTCTTTGTTTATTTCTAACATAAGAGAAGAAGCTTTTACTGTCAGTCTTGATCCTCTGAGCAAGTTTTTTTTCAAAGTCTATTTTTGCTGTTTTATTCGCTTTCTGAGATATGTTCTGCTTGTCCAAATATTTTACATATGTTTCTTTTGATTTTCCTGCCTCTAAATATTTTTTCAATGCTTTATTTTTTGCTCTTATACATTTCACTACAAATATAGTTATCCACTTTTTACGCTTTCGGTTTACCTCCCTACATGGAACACATTACTCTTTTAGCATTTCTAGAACTGTTTTAAAACTCACCCACTCCTGTTCAACATCTGTTCCTACGACAATATCTTTCCAGATTATGTGGTTCGCTGCCTCTTTCATCCTCTTAACATCTGCCTTAGATTAGTCGTATGTTCGCGTGTTTATGTTTACTTCTTTCCCTGCAATAAGATCCCAACGGATGATTTGATGGTCACTTGAGCCAAACAGTTCCCCAACGGTAACGTTTTCAATCATATTTTCCTCTGTGGTAAAAACTAGGTCGAGTATGTTTTTGCCTCTGGTGGCTGCTATACTACATGTTGAATTAAAAAATTGTCAGTTATGCACTTAACAAAAGGTTTTGACTCTACAAGTGCTTCTGCCATATCCCATTTTATTTCTGGAAAGTTGAAATCTCCCATTAATAATAATTTCCCTTCACTTGCCTTTGCTATGCTACTAATCAGCTCCTCATCTTCCTCTTTTTGACTTGATGGACTTCTATAGCCCACTCCAATCACTGTTTTTTCACCCCCACTTTCTATTTCTCCCCATACACTTTCATTTTTGTTACCACATGATAAATAATCTTTTATCGTTATATTAACAGAATTTATACAGTATAATAAAACGCCACCTCCCTTAGTCTTGTCTCCAATTATCCTATCTTTCCTTAACATTGTATATCCCTCAATTTCAAGTTCACTATCTGCAATCTCCTCATATGTCCATGATTCTGTTAACCCTATTATATCTGGTTTATTATATCCCTATTATTCTTCTACATACATTTCCAATTCTTCTCTTTTATTTACTATGCTTCTCACATTTGCATAAAAACATTTTAGTTTGTAATGTTGTTGGTTTTCCTCTTTTTGCTTCTGCTTTATCATTGTAGTGTTTGCTTTTCCACTATGTATTTCACACTTCCCTGACACCAACTTACCCCTTTGACTACATCCTCTATAGCACCCTATTGTAGGCCTATCTTTAGTCTCGTACACGTACACGCACTCACGCTCACACGAGCATACGCACACACAAGCCATAATATCAGCCACAAAGAAGTACTCAAACGACGACATTCCGCAACATTAAACATCCTTTCATTGCACTTTTAACCCCGCCTATTGCATTCTGACAATTCGTTAAACATCAAAGTCTATCGTACTGAATAGTTTAGAAGTCTTGTACCGCTGAAGACGGGTGTGTCGGACCGAAAGGTGCAAATATCGCAGCCAAGCTATAAACTAGCGACACAACGCATTCCGTTCTCCGGACTACATCCTGCTACTTGCAAAGACCTGTACAGGGCTTGGTAGCAGGAGATTGAGAACGAACGAAGAAGAAGAAGAAGAATAAGAGGAGACTTGTATTCTGAGGTGGTTTTCCGTCTCAGTCGACGTGTACTACAGAAGCAGATGCCCATGTGCTGGTCCTAGCTCTGGTATTACCTGGATGTAGCCAGGAGGAGGATTTCCTGCTTAGCGGGCTAGGCTCGAGCAGCTTCATCATCATCATGTAGCATGTCCCTTGTAGAACGTCGCTCTCATCACAGCCATCCGATATAAACCTCGGCCTGCAGTCAATCTTCCCACCTGCTCCATGTTCATGTTTAGAGTTTCCTTGATGTCTCGGCCTGCAGTCAATCTTCCCACCTGCTCCATGTTCATGTTTATAGTTGTCTTGATGTCTCGGCCTGCAGTAAATCTTCCCACCCGCTCCATGTTCATGTTTAGAGTATCCTTGACATCTTGTATCCATCTTAGCCTTGTTCGACCCCTGCGTCACGTTCCAGGTACCATGCCCTCCATGACTGTTATGTCCAGTCCATCTGACGTGGCTGAAAAAAATTAATTTACGAAACAGAACATTGTTTATGAGACAGTTTTCTTCAACAATCAGGTCTTCTAGGAAAGTTGAATTTGTCACTTTCTGTATCCAAAAAAATTTTAGGATTTTCTGTAACATTTTGTTTCGAACGCTCCAATTTTCTTACTTGCTGCTTATGTCATAGTCCATGTCTCGCAGGCGTACATTGCCACAGGAAAATTGCATGTTCTCAGGATCTTCAGTTTTAGTTGCTTGATAGTTTTATGTCATAGATTGTGCATGTTGTTTAGCTTCTGCATCGCCATGGCCAAATATTTTCTAATTTCTATTAAGCAGTCTCCGTCGTTGGATAAGAGCCAAGGTATTCAAAATGTGTGATATTTTCGATTTCTTTTTATTAATAGCAATCCGGTGTTGCAGTCCTGTTTTGTCAGTGGTTATTATCTTAGTTTTCTTAATGTTCAGGAAAAGGTTTCGAGTTTCACTGTGCTTGTTGGTGTATGGAAACTTTAATAGCGAAGCTAACAAACATTTCAAACAAAAATAGCCTAGACAAAAATATCACGATAATGGAAACTATTTTAGCAGCAACTGAAATAAGACACACATTTCTCCTGTGTTATACTGAACAATGTATGCCATATGGAAGCGTATCATGAACACTTCGTTAACATACATGATCGCTGCAGCACATAGCTGCGTGGGTAAACAGAAGAATGTTAAGAACTCCATTGATGGCTAAAACATTATGTGTTCAATGGGAATTACAAGTCTAAAGAAAAATCATTACATTTAACTGAAGACAGTTTTACTTTTATGTTTGTTCGTTTTAACAGAAGAAAGGTGAAAGGGAGGGGTGTGGTGGCTATAGGGGTGTTATAACATACTCAGTTCAGTTCAAGTGCCATCTCCGCATCGAAGGTTGAATGCAATGTTTCTCCAGTGTATCGTAATGGTGCAATCTGCCAAGTCCATCTCCTGATGTTATCCATCCACTTAAAACGTTGTCTACCTCTTGGCCGACTGCCTTCCAGCCTACCCTCCAGTATGGCCTTCAACAAGTCTTGTTATGTGACCAAAATAACGTAACTGTCTAACCCTGATTTCGGTCATTAATTCTCTTTTCACATCCAACTTTTCCAATACCTTCGCCTTTATTTTCTTCTCTTTCCAAGAAATCCAATCCAATTTTCTATATACCCACATTTCGAAGACTTCAATACTCTTTTCCAATTTGTTTTTTAATGTCAATTCATCTCGAATTGTCCAAATTTGCCTTCATTTTGTTTCCAGCACAGGAGAAACTATGTAATGTTCTAGTATTTCACCGTCTGTCTGTATCTGTAGAGACAATTTACACTCAGCTTTCACTTCAGCTCAGTTCACATGCCATCTATCTACACATCGAAGGTCTGATGCAATGGATCTAGAATGTCCCCTGTCTCTTGCCTTGACGGCATAATATGCAGGCTTTTCCTTTTTTTATGTTCCGTGTAATCCCACCACTTAACCGATGTTTTTCTCAGACAAGTTTGTCCTTCACCCTTTCTTTCAAAAATTGTGTTATGTCATTCTGATGTCTTAGTCAGCCTGTACAACTGCAAGAGTGGTTGCTTTAGCTGGTCGCAACTTTTGTGCCAGTTGGTGGTAGTCGGTAGATGCATTTCTCTGCTTAGCGGGCTGGGTTCGATCAGTCCTGTGTTTGTTGGTCTTGTGCCGGTCCTAGCTCAGTTTCCAGTCATATGTGTCTCGTGCACTGGTTGTCCAGTGGATTGCTAACTTCTGTCTCGGGCACGGGTTGTCCAGTGGATGGTTAACTTCTGTCTCGGGCAGGAGTTGTGCAGTGGATGGCTAACTTCTGTCTCTGGCACGGGTTGTCAAGTGGATGGCTAACTTCTGTCTCGGGCACGGGTTGTCCAGTGGATGGCTAACTTCTGTCTCAAGGACGGGTTGTCCAGTGGATGGCTGACTTCTGTCTCGGGCACGGGTTGTCCAGAGGATGGCTAACTTCTGTCTCGGGCACGGGTTGTCCAGTGGATGGCTTACTTCTGTCTCGGGCACGGGTTGTCAAGTGGATGGCTAACTTCTGTCTCTGGCACGGGTTGTCCAGTGGATGTCTAACTTCTGTCTCTGGCACGGGTTGTCCAGTGGATGGCTAACTTCTGTCTCAGGGACGGGTTGTCCAGTGGATGGTTAACTTCTGTCTCGGCACGGGTTGTCCAGACGATGGCTAACTTCTGTCTCGGGCACGGGTTGTCCAGTGGATGGCTAACTTCTGTCTCTGGCACGGGCTGTCCAGTGGATGGCTAACTTCTGTCTCAAGGACGGGTTGTCCAGTGGATGGCTGACTTCTGTCTCAGGGACGGGTTGTCCAGTGGATGGCTAACTTCTGTCTCGGGCACGGGTTGTCCAGTGGAAGGCTGACTTGCTTGTGGTAGGATCACGAGTGTCGTGCAGCTCGAGCGAATCTTCAGTCGGTATAAATGTTCTAGTAGTCTGCAGTGACCAGTTCTCAAGTTAAATAAGGTAGTTTGTTGATTTCTTTCGAGTTGGTGAATTGGGTCTGGTGTACTGCTTATGTTTCTGTCTTCTCTCCATTGGTGTATATACTGATTTCTGATGACGTTCTTGATCTCTCTGTATGGTGCTCGATGATTAAATTGTGCATTTTTGCTGCCATACTATGCTAGTGCGTCAATTCTCGCATTTCCTGTGATTTCGCAATGGGAGGGTAGCCATTGTAACGCCATTGTTGAGGATAGCATCGAACATGGCGCCGTAACTGGCTGCGGGTCTGCATTGCTCTACTGTTTTGGTTTATTATGGATGCCGCCAGACAACGGATTTGCCGGGAATTCCCACTAGTCGACGACTTACACTTGTGTTCACGTGTTGTTGTTTTCCATTTAAACTGGTTAATTCGTTGTTTTTTGTGATTTCTTCCGTCCGATTATCCTGGTCTGGACATCGCACTACGCTTAAGCCGGTGTCATATTTCACGTCCTAGTTCACACGGCTGGACTTCACAAGAGTGGCGTGTGAGAAATTTAGACACTACTATAATGAACTGAATACATCCTGGGAGAGATTCCAGACTCACTCACACGCTGAGTGATGTCCCTAAAACTCTTTCCGGTTATGGAAAAGGCACGACACACAACGTTAGATATCACCCCCTCCTCCCCCACCATCCGCTGCCTTGCGGGCTACCTGTTTACGGCAAAGGATTCGTGAGTAAACCTGTGAAAAAAATGTGCATCCTATCTCCAGTTGCATTGATAAATATATTGCCACTGGCCAAAGGTAGCTCAGGACCAGAGCGTGAGGTTGACAAAATGCGCCGTTTCCTTGCTCATTTTAATCCAAATCACCGCGCAAGTGACCCATTTTAGCGGACACACCAAGAGGGAAGACGGTCCACACAGCTGAACAAAGAGAGTGGTATTCATCAGGTGTGATAGACAAACATAATTGATCGCTGGAGTTTTCCTAGATCCGCTCTGATTTCTGATAACAGCTTCTCGTGTCCAATTTTAGTTAACAGATTTGTAAGATATGATAACCTCTTCACCATCTCCAGTATTTGACCGTCTAATTTATCTGTAGAGAATATGCCAAGTTTACTTTTAATATTACCATTGTTTCAGTTTTCTGTTGATTTCCTATCGAAACACCTGGCGATTGTTCTTGACTTGAATCACCAATTCGGGATCAAGATGCTGAGCAGCGCATGAGCTGCAGTGGTCAGCGACCCATAGCTGACTGCTAGCGTCAGGGCCAGCGAACCAGCGCCGCCAAGACCCTTCTACACCTTCACGCGGTGAGCCTGGATAACAGGCTGCAGCAGGGCAGACTGGCTAAGCAGAAGGGATCGAAGAGAGAATGCTAACCCGGTACTCAAAAAATGCTTGCTGAAGTCGGATGTGTTGGACCAAAAGGTGCAAATATCGCAATCAAGCTGTAAACTACGACACAACGCATTCCGTTATCTGGACTACATTCTGCTACTTAAGCCCTTTCAGGGTTTGGTAGCGGGAGATTGAGAACGAACGAAGAAGAAGAAGAATCACCAATTCCTGAAAGTCTTGTTCATTTTAGCCAGTAGAACCCATCATTCGCATATCTGGGATTATAAATTGAAGCTTCGCGGATAATAAGTCCTAGCTTTTACTTTACCTGACCAAACATACGTTCTGTGTAAATGTTAAATAAGGTCACAGTACTCATCCATTTTTACATCGCTACATGGTGAGAAAACTTGATAGATCTTACAGGTGGTATTTTGCTTCCAGTACATGTTACTGAGTATTCTTGTGCCTTTTCCATCCAAACCTTTTGTTTGCCAGACATGTAATTAGTTTCTCATGTTGGACTCTGTCAAATGTATTTCTGTAGTCTATAAAGCTTTACGGACGTGAATGCTAGAAAATAACAATGAAAAAAAGGCTAAATTAATTTGAGAATAAGTGTCTTAGAAAATGTTTAAATATTGGTTGGGAGGAAGTCATTACCAACAAAACTATCAGAGATGTCACCAATTAACAAAATGTTTGATCACTCATTAGGAGAATAACAGTGGGCATACATCGGGCATGATCTTATAATTTACAGCAACATACTCTCTCTCTCTGCAAGCGTTTATGTGATCACGGTCTAGCAGCAGGAAAAGAGGAAGACCGAAGAAGCTCTCTACAGAACAATCGTCAGAGAGGGCTTCACTATGGGTTTTTAACAACATTCCTGAACTGAAAAGTGTGGCAGCTCCGCACCCTCTGGCCAGGTCTGGCATCTCATTTCCCTATAGATTGGGCATTCCTGTTTGAATGTGTTCAGGGTTCTGGCATCCTGTTCAACATGAGCCCTCATCGGTGTGTGAGATCTTCAGTCGGTGTAGATGTTCTAGTAGTCTGCAGTGTCCAGTTCTCAGGCGAAATAAAGTAGTTTGTTGATTTCTTTTGGGTTGGTGAATTGGGTCTGGTGTACTGCTTATGTTTCTGTCTTCTCTCCATTGTTGTATATACTGATTTCCGATGATGTTCTTGATTTCTCTGTATGGTACTCGATGATTAAATTGTGTGTCTTTGCTGCCATCTTTTGCCAGAGCATCAGCTCTCTCGTTTCACGTGATTCCGCAATGGGAGGGTAGCCACTGGAGCGCTATTGTTGAGGATCTCTGAAGTTTTCCCAGTTCTGATCTGATCTCTGATATTAGTGGTTCGTTGTTTGTTTTTTGTATTGTCTCTAATAGTTCTCTGCAGTCCGTAAATACAGTTATTTTTGTTGAAGGTTGTCTTTCTGTTTGAAGTATCCTCAGTGCTCGCAGGAGGGCCATCGATTCTGCTCTGCATCTTTTTCTCTCATGCATAATTGAAAGCTGTGGACAGGAGTCTACATCTGGTTAGGCAACACATACTGATCAGACATGTTAGTCAGGGTCAGGCAACACATACTGATCAGACATGTTAGTCAGGGTCAGGCAACACATACTGATCAGACATGTTAGTCAGGGTCAGGCAACACATACTGATCAGACATGTTAGTCAGGGTCAGGCAACACATACTGATCAGACATGTTAGTCAGGGTCAGGCAACACATACTGATCAGACATGTTAGTCAGGGTCAGGCAACACATACTGATCAGACATGTTAGTCAGGGTCAGGCAAAATATACTGGCCAAGACCCCCACCTCGGCTCCCTCGTAGTTATCCATGAAAACTAGCTGTTCTTCTTGACAGCCTAGCCAACGAGGTGGGTGATCGACGTGATCCTTGATCCTTGTAGTAGTGAGTGACTCGGAGATAAAACCAAGCGTAGCACAACTGCCTAAAGGACTTCGGTCCACTTTCATCAGCACGCTCAGGATGTGAAGAAAGCTATTGGAACCCAGGACTAAACGTCATTTTCAGGGCACATTAGAGAGTAAACTTAATCATTGTTTTCATTGACAACAACAACATATTTAATCTGTATATTACTTGTGAAAGCCCGTTAGGCTGAATGTTCACACATCTGAACTTTCGTTTGCACGCGATTTCTTGGTTAGTGTGGTGAAGCCAGATTTAATCAGGTCGCCTGGCATGTATACCGTATTAAAAATACCATTACATACATCAGTGGTTTTATCTACACCGAGTTACTCAACAGCTTTTATCATTTCCATATTTATTGGATATAATGCTGTTGTTTTCCCTTTGTTCGTAACTTTAATCGCTTTCTCTACTTCTGAGTCTGCTTTGTTAATTATCAAAGTCTTCGTTGTCTCAATGATAATGTCTAATCCATACACCTGGCTTTTGTTCTTTACTTCAATCACCCGGGGTGCTATAATTGTAAAAGTGCAGTTCGGTTCAGGAGCTAGAACAGTTAGGGTCAGTTAGTAGGGGTACGGCGTTAAGTACCGTACAGACTCCGTGCGGTTCTTCGGAGATTTACGTATATATGTTGTGGTGGCGTACCAAAGATTATGTGAGAGTGCCCGAACCATGAAGACACGAAAGGGGCAACAGTGAAGGACGGGCTGTCATGAGTGACTGGGGCATAGGAAATGAGTGGACGCGGGTTCAGAGTTGGGGCAATAATTCTGGTGAGGACGTGGGACCAGAGTTGGGGCAATAGTTCTGGTGAAGACGTGGGACCAGAGTTAGGGCAATAGTTCTGGTGAAGACGTGGGACCAGAGTTAGGGCAATAGTTCTGGTGAAGACGTGGGACCAGAGTTGGGGCAATAGTTCTGGTGAAGACGTGGGACCAGAGTTAGGGCAATAGTTCTGGTGAGGACGTGGGACCAGAGTTGGGGTAATTGTTCTGGTGAGGACCTGATATCAAGGCCACTCCGCTAAGGACATAACCAAGATCTGATGTTATAGCCGCACAGTCCCTTTGAGCGACACAGTGGGGAAAGAATTACTAGAATAATTTGAATAGATTTTTAACTTTGAAATTTGCCCAGGCAGGTGCAGTTAAACCTAATCTTTTCGATTTCCAACTGCTAATGTATTTTTAACGTATACGCCACTGCACACGGGTATCTAATCTCACTACTCAAAGATCAGGGGACATTTTTACCTGATGATCAATGTGAAAAACTCCCGGTCTCCACCTGGATTTGAACCCGTGTCCTGTAGCATCCGAGACGAACACTTTACCTTAAGTCTTCTATCTCACCGTGACCAGGCAGCAGGGTGGTCTTCAGCAGTGTAGATCCCTCGATGCTTGGGTAGTGTGGAGTTTGTTACGAAGTACCGCATTTTAAAGTTGTACCGCTATAACTGCACCTTTGACCCGGCACATTTGCTTCGTCAACCTTTTGTTGGGGGCTTCATCTGCCTAGTCTTTGGTTGCCACCGGTCTATCTGAGAAACGGCCCAAAGTTTGGAGTCAAACTCTTTCTTTTCCTAGTGACTCTCATCTGACTAGATAATCCTCGGTTTCCTCCAGGAGTCTTTGATACACCAGTATCTCATCTGCAAGGCAACGGGTAGTCATGAAATCAGAGTGAGGAATCTTCTAGACGAAGTGTCGTCTCAGGTCGACGAGTCTCATTTACCTGACGCTTCTACCTGGTTTAAGAGCGCTAGAATGTCGCCATTTCTCCTGTTATTATAAACAAGTCAAAATTGGGAAGGCCAGGGGTTGGACATTGCTGCCAGAGATTGTCTTCTTCTCCTCCTCCTCCTCCTTCTTCTTCTTCCATTTTCTTCTTCTTCTTTTTTTTCTCTTTCTTCTTCGCCTTCTTCTTCTTCTTCTTCTTCTTCTTCTTCTTTCTCTTCTTCTTCTTCTTCTTCTTATTCTTTCTCTTCTTCTTCTTCTTCTTCTTCTTCTTCTTCTTCTTCTTCTTCTTCTCCTTCTTCGTGTTCTTCTTCTTCTTCTTGTAGCAGTTCCAGCTGGCTGACCTGCCGTAGCAGATGCCGCAAGGGGTCAGCACTAACTATATTCTCACTTCAAACAAATTAGCTACAACACTAATTGAAAATAAAACGCAACAATCAAACTGTATTTCTACTCGTTCACAACTGACTCCCCAATCTTCACTCTAAACAAAACCTATCTGGCTGTAAGAAATTATGAACTAAACTAAACGAGACTTGATTACTAACTACAACCCGATAGACTAACCGTTACTTGATAGACGAACTAGAACCTGATAGAGGAACTGTAACTTGATAGACGAACTAGAACCTGATAGAGAAACTGTAACTTGATAGACGAACTACAACTTGATAGACGAACTGTAACGTCATAGACGAACTACAACTTGATAGACGAACCGTTATGTGGATTGCCACAGCATGGAAGATTCGTGTCTGTTCTGCAGCCCAGGTGATTCGTCCGTGGGCCTACTCTCCTCGTCGACGGTGGCTTGTAGTGATCGTTGAAAAGCTGGATCGCTGTGCTAGTCAAATATCTCTCTAGTTAGACGCTGGATCGCTGTGCTAGTCAAATATCTCTCTAGTTAGACGCTGGATCGCTGTGCTAGTCAAATATCTCTCTAGTTAGACGCTTGGTTATTGAAATAATTATACTAAGGCGCTGATTTCTTGGGGATCTTCTGTTAGACGCTGAATTCTCAGCAGCTATGCGATAATAGTATCTAAGATGACTATGCTATGCGTGTTTCTCGTGACGCACTACTATATCTGTTTCTAACACTTGCTGTGCGAAACATCAATTTCATTACTATTTACCTCTCCTTGATATGGACTCTCGTGGTGAAAGATTGTCTACCAAAACCTCTCTCTCTCTCTCTCTCTCTCTCTCTCTCTCTCTAGGCTAAAAAATCTATCTGCTTTCTCTTCAACCGTTATCAGGACAGCAATATTCTCATAGTTTCTCGCTGCTGACTGATGTCGACTTGTTCTCAGCTGATCGCTCCGGAATTGAATCTCGTCTTGTCTCTCTGCTGCTCGTACCCGAATTATGTCAACTTGTCTCTCCTCTGCTCGCACCCGAATGATGTAGACTTGTCTCTCCTCTGCTCGCACTCGAATGATGTCGACTTGTCTCTCTGCTATCTTGCACCCGAATGATTCTTATTTGCCTCTCCTAGCTATCTATATCCGCGGCTTTTTCCAGATCTCGTACCTATGTTTTTTTCTCCCCGAGATTTCTGAATTACCAGCTAATAGCATGTCCGGTCTCAATCGTCACTACTGATCATGCTGTAACAGGCTTCTAGGTGTTACGCAAAAAAACCAAAAAAAAAACCAACATAAGTTAGCATTTGCGTGGCTCGGAAAACAAACGTTTTACATTCCAGACATTCCGATGTCCTGATTTGAGTACATCTGTACTGGCTACCTTCCTTGGTTGAATTCCACAAGAAGCAAGGAATGGCTACTGCCTATCAAGGCTCTACTCCCACTTTTACTAACTTTAATAAAACATGTCTAAAATCCTGTCCCGAATAAATCTAAGAAGCTAATATTTGTTACATTCTTCTTCTTAATCCTTCTTCTTCTTCTTCTTCTTCTTCTTCTTCTTAATCCTCCTCCTTCTTCTTCTTCTTCGTCTTCTTCTTCTTTTTCTTCTTCTTCTTTTTCTTCTTCTTCTTCTTCTTCGTCTTCTTCTTCTTCTTCTTCTTCTTCTTCTTCTTCTTCTTCTTCTTCTTCTCCTTCTTAATCCTCCTCCTTTTCCTCCCCCTCCTTCTTCTTCTTCTTCTTCTTCGTCTTCTTCTTCGTCTTCTTCTTCTTCTTAATCCTCCTCCTTCTTCTTCTTCTTTTTCTTCTTCTTTTTCTTCTTCTTCTTCTTCTTAATCCTCCTCCTTCTTCTTCTTCTTTTTCTTCTTCTTTTTCTTCTTCTTCTTCTTCTTCTTCTTCTTCTTCTTCTCCTTCTTAATCCTCCTCCTCCTCCTTCTTCTTCTTCCTCTTCTTCTTCTTTTTCTCCTTCGTCTTCTTCTTCTTCTTCTTCTTCTTCTTCTTCTTCTTCTTCTTCTTCTTCGTCTACTTCGTTCGTTCTGAATCTCCCACTAACAAGACCTGAAAAGGGTTTTCAAAGTAGCAGAATGTAGGTGGAGATCGGAATACATTCTGTCGTAGTTTACAGCTTGACTGCGATATTTGCACCTTTCGGTTCGACACATCCTACTTCCGCAAGCGTTTTTGGGTACTGGATTAGATTTCCGTCTTAGATCCCATCTCCTTAACCAATATGCCCTCTTTCAGTCTGTTATTCTGGATCACCGTGTGGAGGTGTAGAAGGGTCTTGACAGCTCTGGTTCCTTGGCCCTGACGCTAGCAGTCAGCTATGGGTCGCTGACCGCTGCAGCTCATGCGCTGCCAAAGGCATTATCGGTATGAGAGCATATGATTCAAGTTGAATAGTTTATTCTCCACTCCTGGCTATGACAGCATCTACGATCCGTTTTATTTCATTGATTAGATGTGCTGGGTTCGAAAAGAGAGAAATCACGCGATGTAAGAATGGCTTTAACATAGACAAGCTACCGTTGTGGAATTCGTGCCTCTTGCCAACTTCTTAAACACCCAGGATGTGCGCGTGGTTTAGTTCGTCTCATTGATGCTAAATTTAGAACGTTGGGTGCTTAGGTACCTGTTGTACATAGAACTGTCTACTCAGTGTATTCTGGGTGTGAATGTTATGTCACCATGAAGTGCGCATTTCACCGACAACGCCTACATGTCAAACTTATGTACTCGTGTTTAGACTCGGTCTATGTTGTCAATGACATTCGATCTATGTTGGCATTCACACTCGGTCTATGTTGGCATTCACACTCGGTCTATGTTGTCATTCATACTCGAACTATGTTGTCATTCACACTCGGTCTATGTTGTCATGCACACTCGGTTTATGTTGTCATTCAGACTCGGTCTATGTTGTCATTCACACTCGGTCTATGTTGTCATGCACACTCGGTCTATGTTGTCACATTCTGTCCCCATCTTTAGGCTCGGTCTATGTTCTCGCATTCTGTCCTCATGTTTACTTTCGGCCTATGTTGTCAAATTCTGTCCCCATCTAGATGATAAAATGACTCGACGATCTTGTCTTTGCTGTTGACTAGACTCTTCTGTATGACCGAGTGTGAAAATGAGGACTGAATGTGACACCATAGACCGAGTGTGAAGATGAGGACTGAATGTGACACCATAGACGAGTGTGAAGATGAGGACTGAATGTGACACCATAGACCGAGTGTGAAGATGAGAACCGAATGTGACACCATAGACCGAGTGTGAAGATGAGGACTGAATGTGACACCATAGACCGAGTGTGAAGATGAGAACTGAATGTGACACCATAGACCGAGTGTGAAGATGAGGACTGAATGTGACACCATAGACCGAGTGTGAAGATAAGAACTGAATGTGACACCATAGATCGAGTGTGAAGATGATGACTGAATGTGACACCATAGACCGAGTGTGAAAATGAGGACTGAATGTGACATCATAGACCGAGTGTGAAGATGAGAACTGAATGTAACACCATAGACCGAGTGTGAAGATGATGACTGAATGTGACACTAGTGATATGCAAAATAAAACAATTCTACTTAATGTGAATTCGGTCAGAAAACTGGAACTGGATAAACACACACAAAGATTGATGATAGATGTAGCTAATGACAATCAGGTTGCTCAGGGATACACACTCCTAACAATACAAATGTAAGCTTCTTCTTCTTCTTCTTCTTTCTTCTTCTCCTTTCTTCTTCTTCTTCTTCTTCTTCTTCTTATTCTTCTTCTTATTCCTTCTGCTTCGTCTTTCGTCTTCTTCCTCCTTCTTCTTTCTTCTTGTTCTTCTTCTTCTTCACCTTCTGGTTCTTCTTTCTTCTTCGTCTTTTTACTTCTTGTTATTCGTTCTGCTTTGTCTTTCTTCTTCTTCTTCTTCTTCTTCTTCTTCTTCTTCTTCTTCTTCTTCTTCTTCTTCTTCTTCTTCTTCTTTCTTCTTGCTCTTGTTCTTTTTCATCTTCTTTTTCTTCTTCTTTCGTCTTCGTCTTTTTTTTCTTCTGCTTCTTCTTTTTCCTTCTTCTTGTTTTTCTTCTTCTTTTTCTTCTTCTTCTTCTTCTGCTTCTTTCTTCTTGTTCTGCTTCTTTTTTATCGTCCTCTTCTTCTTTCTTCTTCGTCTTTTTTCTTCTTCTTCTTCTTCCTTCTTCTTCGTCTTTCTTCTTCTTCTTCCTTTTTTTCCCTTCTTCTTCTTTCTTCTTCTTCTTTTTCTTCTTTGTCTTCTTCTTCTTGTTCGGTTAATTGATGCTCCTAGCTCGGTTAGGTTCACGAAAAAAACTGGATTTCAGGACTTCATCGGTCCTCCACAGCTTAATAAGCATGGTCGCTCCCCCAGGCCAGACTGCCTCTCTTTGGTCTGCATAAGTGGGTCAGTCCTGCAGAATATGTTCTGGTTTTTGCTTGGGTTCTCCACGATCGCATGTGGTGGTGTCTCTGAGACCCATTCTATGGAGGTAGGCCTTGAGTCTGCAATGTCCCATTCTGAGTCTGAAGATCTTAGTCTGCCCATATCTGCCAAGTTTGTCTATGATGTTATTTTCTGGCTTGTATTCTTTGTGCTGGTCTCTCCATTCTGTTCTCATGGATCGTTTGATGAGTTTCTTTGTTTCTTGATAGCTTTGTGGGTGGTAGGTCTGCGTGTCATATATTTTAACGATATAAATGATGTAGGAGGTACGGGTTCAAATATAAAAATACGAATGCGATAAACCGAAACCAACTTTCACTGCAACAGTAGCCGTAATTGAAACCAACAGTAGCCGTCATTGAAATCAACAGTAGCCGTCATTGAAATCAACAGTAGCCGTCATTGAAATCAACAGTAGCCGTCTTTGAAATCAACAGTAGCCGTCATTGAAATCAACAGTAGCCGTCATTGAAATCAACAGTAGCCGTCTTTGAAATCAACAGTAGCCGTCATTGAAATCAACAGTAGCCGTCATTGAAATCAACAGTAGCCGTCATTGAAATCAACAGTAGCCGTCATTGAAATCAACAGTAGCCGTCATTGAAATCAACAGAAATTAAGTTAGTAAAGTGCAAAAAAAATAAAAATCGGCAGCTTCAATAAAAGAATCATAAATATATTTTGGCTTTAAAACGCAAAGAACACCGACAACAGCCAACAAGACAACAACTTTCATAAATTGGTATTTGAAAAGAAAGATTGAAATGGTTCGATAAGGTCACTGATGTGGAAATGTTGGACAGAACCAGACAGAATAGAGAGATTGAAATGGTATGATAGGATCACTGATGTGGAACTGTTGGACAGAACCAGACAGGATAGAGAGATTGAAATGGTTCGATAAGGTCACTGATGTGGAACTGTTGGACAGAACCAGACAGAATAGAGAGATTGAAATGGTTCGATAAGGTCACTGATGTGGAACTGTTGGACAGAACCAGACATAATAGAGATATTGAAATGGTTCGATAAGGTCACTGATGTGGAACTGTTGGACAGAACCAGACAGAATAGAGAGATTGAAATGGTTCGATAAGGTCACTGATGTGGAACTGTTGGACAGAACCAGACAGAATAGGGAGATTGAAATGGTTCGATAAGGTCACTGATGTGGAACTGTTGGACAGAACCAGACAGAATAGAGAGATTGAAATGGTATGATAAGGTCACTGATGTGGAACTGTTGGACAGAGCCAGACAGAATAGAGAGATTGAAATGGTTCGATAAGGTCACTGATGTGGAACTGTTGGACAGAACCAGACAGAATAGAGAGATTGAAATGGTTCGATAAGGTCACTGATGTGGAACTGTTGGACAGAACCAGACATAATAGAGAGATTGAAATGGTTCGATACGGTCACTGATGTGGAACTGTTGAACAGAACCAGACATAATAGAGAGATTGAAATGGTTCGATAAGGTCACTGATGTGGAACTGTTGGACAGAACCAGACAGAATAGAGAGATTGAAATGGTATGATAGGATCACTAATGTGGAACTGTTGGACAGAACCAGACAGGATAGAGAGATTGAAATGGTTCGATAAGGTCACTGATGTGGAACTGTTGGACAGAACCAGACAGAATAGAGAGATTGAAATGGTATGATAGGATCACTAATGTGGAACTGTTGGACAGAACCAGACAGGATAGAGAGATTGAAATGGTATGATAGGATCACTAATGTGGAACTGTTGGACAGAACCAGACAGGATAGAGAGATTGAAATGGTTCGATAAGGTCACTAATGTGGAACTGTTGGACAGAACCAGACAGGATAGAGAGATTGAAATGGTATGATAGGATCACTAATGTGGAACTGTTGGACAGAACCAGATATATCCCAACTGAGCAGCAGGCGAGGAGCAGACGATAGCATTGAGTAAGAACTACCGAGGAAATTAACTGAATTCATTTCCAGACGATCTCTGTTTTGGAATGCCAGGGCAGGAGAAATAGAGATAGGCAGAAACAGTCAAATAGAAACGAAGTCAAGATACATATAAACAAACGACAAATTATAAGTCAAGATAAATATAAACAAACGACACATTAGAAGTCAAGACACATATAAACAAACGACACATTAGAAGTCAAGATAATAAATAAACAAACGGCACATAGAAGTCAAGATACATATAAACAAACGACACATAGAAGTCAAGATACATATAAACAACCGACCCGTAGAAGTCAAGATAATGAATAAACAAACGACGAATAGAAGTCAAGATACATATAAACAAACGACACATTAGAAGTCAAGATACATATAAACAAACGACACATAGAAGTCAAGTTACATATAAACAGACGACCCGTAGAAGTCAAGATAATAAATAAACAAACGACGCATAGAAGTCAAAATACATATAAACAAACGACACATAGAAGTCAAGATAAATATAAATAGACGACACAAAGAAGTCAAGATACATTTAAACAAACGACACATAGAAGTCAAGATACATATAAACAAACGACACAAAGAAGTCAAGATACATATAAACAAACGACACATAGAAGTCAAGATAATAAATAAACAAACGACACTATAAGTCAAGATACATATAAACAAACGACACATAGAAGTCAAGATACATATAAACAAACGACACATTAGAAGTCAAGATACATATAAACAAACGACACGTAGTAGTTAAGTATCGAACTAACGCAGATCTAGGAATAGGTGCACTTGGCGAGTATTTGGTGAAAGGTCATGCTCTTCAAGGAACTGATTTTTCTTTGGTTGAATGATAGACAAGGTGCTCTTGAATAATCTTCATTGTGGTTTTTGGAAAACATGAATTCGTAGAGCAGTTTACGCGATTGTCTCACCGAGTAAACACATACTTTGTTGATTTGAGGGATGTCTACCGTAACCCTCATTACCTTGTCTGTGATACCTGTCTCCCTTACATCAGGTGGCGTCACACAGTCAAGGTGGGCAACATTTTACCAGCAACGATGGACAGGGTCTTCATTTGTCGGTGCCATTGATGAAATTGTTGCGGTTTGGATCTGTGGTATGCACACGTCATCACAATTTGGCTGGACTACCTCCGCCACCTTCTGTGGTTACAGGCAGACCGGATTATTCATTTGGCTGGACTACCTCCGCCACCTTCTGTGGTTACAGGCAGACCGGATTATTCATTTGGATGTACTACCTCCGCCACCTTCTGTGGTTACAGGCAGACCGGATTATTCATTTGGCTGGACTACCTCCGTCACCTTCTGTGGTTACAGGCAGACCGGATTATTCATAGGGGCTGTACAACTATGTGGGTCGCTTTGACTCTGACCTTGCGTCAGCACTTTGAGAATATCTGACACATTATTTCTGCGCCTTTATTTCTGCGCCATTATTTCTGCGCCATTCGTTATGAGCATAGAGATTTGGTACTGGTCATGCTACTTTCCCAACCTTTTAGATGTCACACTGCTGCTGCCTTGTAGGGATGCCTGTTTACGGGAAAGGCTTCGGGAGTAAACCATTAGGAAAAATCTGCATCCTGTTCTATTTCCAATTGTCTTGATAATGTATTGATGTTGGTCAAAGGTAGCTCAAGACGAGAGAGTGAGGTTGACATATTTCTCAAAGCTCACTCACTTTAATCCAAATCACAGAGCAAGTCACCCATCTCAGCGGACAGGGCACAATTGAAAGATTGTCCACACGGCTGACCAAAGAGAGTGGTCTTGGTCACACATGATGGACAAACATCATTCATTCATTACATACACAATATTCTAGATATGATCCAGTGGCGGCACACTACGGTTTATCCCTCTACTAAAATGGTCAGGAACTCGAAGTGGTTGACCGTTTTAAATATATGGGTTTGATTGTTAGTGATGAGGGATCAAAATGTGAGGTGTTGGCCAGAATAGCACAGACAATAGTGGCGCTTGCACGGCTTAACAAAATCTGGCAAGATAAACGGTTAGCACTACGCACGAAAATCAGATTCAAGGGTACACTGGTCCTGTCAATATTCCTCTATGCGTGTGAGACATGGACAGTTACAGCTGAACTTCAGCGAAGGATACAGGCCTTGGAGATGGGATGTTGGAGAAGACTTTTAAGCGTCACGTATAAAGACCGAGTTACAAATAAGGAAATACGAGATAGAATTACAACAGCAATATGGCCTTTTGAAGATCTCTTGGTAACTTTCAAAAGAAGGAAACTCGCTTGGTACGGTCACATATCGAGATCAAATGGTTTTGCAAATACGATCCTCCACGGAAAGGTGCATGGCAGACGACGAAGAAGCCGTTCCCAGAAGAGATGGGAGGACAACATAAAAGAATGGACCAATCTCCGTCCAGAAGAGGCACAGGCAGCGGCCGCTGACAGAGAAGGGTGGCGTGGGGTTGTGAGGATTTGTTCCCCAACGACTTCACTGGTTACGGGATGACCTGACCTGAGCTGACCTGAATTGACAAATGGTTATTCAACGCTGCTCAACAATTTGACGGACAGCAGTCACCATACGCCAGAAACTGATGACCTCATACCATAGAACACTCCATTCCCTACGGCAATGCACGATGTGGCGCGATCATTACATTTTACATTTCAGATTAAAACATACTGTTTGTCTCTCCGTCTACCCGTCTGCGTGTATCCACTTTCGCCTGTGTATATCATTCATAGGTATGCCAGATCTTCAATCTGTTTATCTATTAATCCCTAAGTATTTTTATACGCCCGTATTTCTCATCCCACCCGGTTTGAAACATCTTCTTGTTCTTCTCTCAAATTGCCAGTACCAAGTCAGGAAAATGGCTGTGCAGGTAGCAGGATGTTGTCCGTAGAACGGAATGCGTTGTGTCGTAGTTTACGGCTTGACTACGATATTTGCACCTTTCGGTTTGACACATCCGACTTAAGGATGCATTTTTGAGTACTGGGTTAGCCTTGTCTCTTCAATCCCGTCTCCTTAGCTAGTCTGGTCTGCTGCAGCCTGTTATCAAATATCACCTCATGAAGGCGTTGAAGAGTTTTGGCAGCACTTGTCAGCTATCCCTGATTTATGGTTCTGTTTCTAAGATACGACGTCACTGCACAACGGACATACCTGTAGGTGCTCAGTCTCTCTCAGCAAATGGTGCAGGGTCTGTGTATTGATATTCCCTGTAGCTTGCTGGTTGTACACGCTCCTGCTCCGTCCTCTCATGCGCCCCACTTCCCTTGGACCTAGTTTAATGTCGAAACTTTGCAGTCTGTGGATTGCTGATTCATCTATTTCGGTGTCCTCAGCCAACAGATGGTCGTTGATTGATATCAAAATGTCACTTCTATCCATCACTAACATGCCCATGACGGGAACTTGTGAAGTCCAGATGCCAGGTCTTTCGTTGTCCTGAACCCCGGTATGACCAGGATTAGTAGATCCATGTCAATCCTTGGAAGTTTGAGACCTCAACACTTGTACCTCAACCACCCCTTCTGTACCTTCAGAACAACGGCTTGCGTGTCAGTCACGATGATTGCTCTTGTTAAAGGGGTCTCAGATAGCCATTTTAACACCGAGTTCACTGCTTCCATCTCCATTCTCAAACTAGAGGTTATTGACGTGTATGCCCAGCAACGACCTGACTTTTCTGACGCTAGCAGTCAGCTATGGGTCGTTGACAACTACAGCCCATGCACTGCTTCGCATCTTTGTTTCAAACATCTAATCTAAATCCAGAGGTCGTGGATAGGTAAACACAGAGAGGAAATCCTGATACCCATTACCCTGACGTATGCAGACCAACTCACCTCGCCTTAATGCCCTCTAATGCGTTCAGTGTACCAGCATTCTTTTCTACCTGCGCAGCTTTAATTAGCTTGCTGTACAATGATGTGTTCAGAATTAATCTCTCTATTTGTTCCCTGCTCCCACGCAACCGAGTTCTTCGTCTCTTTACAGGTAAAAGTAGTCACTCTGTCGTAGGGGGTGAAGTGTTAAAGCACAGGTTCCCAACCCGTGTGTCGCGAATCGATTTCTGTGGGTCGCAGGCTAAAACAGTAAACTAAAAAATGGATGATTTCTAAAGTAATTTTCCATTTTAATAGGTGACTTGAATTTTGAATAATATTAAAATTTTTAAATATTGAATTTAAACCATATAAATATGAGTAGTTTTATATTTTGTGTTCCCAGTGGGTCCACTGAAGCGACCCATAGCGACCCATATATCAATGTACGGGCCAAGAGTGTTTACACACGCAGTTTGTGGGGAAACAAAACAAGCACTTCATCGAGTCATGTACAGATTTGTTTTCGTAAGCGAAATTCCGAGAAATATAATAAATTGTATGTTTCCGTTACCAATCAGATGAGTCGATTGTGTACTAATAGTAGTAGTAGTAGTAGTAGTAGTAGTAGTAATAGTAGTAGTAGTAGTTTTAGTAGTAGTAGAAGTAGTAATAGTAATAGTAGTAATAGTAGTACTTTTAGTAGTAGTAGTAATAGTAGTAGTAGTAGTCGTAGTAGTAGTAGTAGTAGTAGTAGCAGTAGTAGTAGTAGTAATAGTATTAGTAGTAGTAGTAGTAATAGTAGTAGTACCAGTAGTAGTAGTAATAGTAGTAATAGTAGTAGTAGTAGTAGTAGTAGTAGTATTAGTAGCTCTTTATCAGTCATGTCTGACTATAGGTTGATGCAACCTTGGAGTAGCAACTCTCTACTGAGTTAGTGGTTTTCCTTTTCCTTTTGGCGGTGTCTCTTCCCTCCCTTGTGTTGTCTCTTCACTTCCCTGTGTTGTCTCTTCACTTCCCTGTGTTGTCTCTTCACTTCCCTGTGTTGTCTCTTCACTTCCCTGTGTTGTCTCTTCCCTCCCTTGTGTTGTCTCTTCCCTCCCTTGTGTTGTCTCTTCCCTCCCTTGTGTTGTCTCTTCACTTCCCTGTGTTGTCTCTTCCCTCCCTTGTGTTGTCTCTTCCCTCCCTTGTGTTGTCTCTTCCCTCCCTTGTGTTGTCTCTTCACTTCAGTGTGTTGTCTCTTCCCTCCCTTGTGTTGTCTCTTCCCTCTCTTGTGTTGTCTCTTCCCTCCCTTGTGTTGTCTCTTCCCTCCCTTGTGTTGTCTCTTCCCTCCCTTGTGTTGTCTCTTCCCTCCCTGTGTTGTCTCTTCACTTCCCTGTGTTGTCTCTTCCCTCCCCTGTGTTGTCTTTTCACTTCCCTGTGTTGTCTCTTAACTTTCCTGTGTTGTCTCTTCACTTCCCTGTGTTGTCTCTTCACTTCCATGTGTTGTCTCTTCACTTCCCTGTGTTGTCTCTTCACTTCCCTGTGTTGTCTCTTCACTTCCCTGTGTTGTCTCTTCACTTCCCGGTGTTGTCTCTTCACTTCCCTGTGTTGTCTCTTCACTTCCCCGTGTTATCTCTTCACTTCCCTGTGTTGTCTCTTCACTTCCCTGTGTTGTCTCTTCACTTCCCTGTGTTGTCTCTTCACTTCCCGGTGTTGTCTCTTCACTTCCCTGTGTTGTCTCTTCACTTCCCGGTGTTGTCTCTTCACTTCCCTGTGTTGTCTCTTCACTTCCCTGTGTTGTCTCTTCACTTCCCGGTGTTGTCTCTTCAATTCCCTGTGTTGTCTCTTCACTTCCCCGTGTTGTCTCTTCCCTTCCCGGTGTTGTCTCTTCAATTCCCTGTGTTGTCTCTTCACTTCCCCGTGTTGTCTCTTCATTTCCCCGTGTTGTCTCTTCACTTCCCGGTGTTGTCTCTTCACTTCCCGGTGTTGTCTCTTCCCTTACCTGTGTTGTCTTTTCACTTCCCGGTGTTGTCTCTTCCCTTACCTGTGTTGTCTCTTCACTTCCCTGAATTGTCTCTTCACTTCCCTGTGTTGTCTCTTCATTTCCCCGTGTTGTCTCTTCACTTCCCGGTGTTGTCTTTTCACTTCCCTGTGTTGTCTCTTCACTTCGCTGTGTTGCATGAGCTTATTTCCTCCCAGTCCGAGGTGGCTCTGCAGGTTACATCTCCATTTAGATCGTCTACAGCTATATCTTCCCAAGATATCCGAACCATATCCAGAGCTTTCATGACCAGCTTACATGTGTCATTGAACCACAGCTGTAGTCGGCCAGCTGTTCTTTTACCACACCCCGGCTGCACATAGAGAATATTGTGTAATATTGTCGATTGCGTAATCCAGAATTATGTCGTCAGTTAAAATCATATTGAATTATATTATACTAAAAATATATTTTCGACGTGTTTTATTTTTCTCTACAGGAAAGCCTTTTTTAATTGCATCTGGGCGCTGTCGAAGACGAATGTGTCGGACCGAAAGGTGCAAATATCGCAGTCAAGCTGTAAACTAGCGACACAACGCATTATGTTCTCCGGACTACATCCTGCTACTTGCAAAGCCCTGTTCAGGGCTTGGTAGCGGGTGATTGAGAACGAACGAAGAAGAAGAAATGTATCTAGGCCAAGGGTAACTTTCCTTCTACAAAATGGGGTCGCAACTCAACAAAAGTTGGGAACCTGGGATTTAGACCCATCGTTACTAAGGATTCCTTGGCAAAGTGGTTAAGCCGTCGGCCTGGTGATCAGGTGGTGTGGGTTCGACTCCGGACTCCGTCGTCTTTTTCATTTGATTTGATTTCATTTGGTTATTGATGCGGAGTCCCCTGCATCTCGTAGTCGCCCCCTAGTCATCTTGTCCTTGACTTGCCACTGGGGTCGGACGGCACGAGACGAGAGAGTGAGGATAAAAAGTAGCGTAGTTAATCCTTACTAAAAATAGCTCTAGCAAAATTATTTATACCATCATCGTCTACGATGGACGGCGGCCTTTGCGTACTAAGCCCCCGCTTTGTGAGGGGGCGTAACCAGTTCCCTTCCTCGCTGTCTTTTTCCCTCAGCAGTCCTTTCCTCTTCCTTTAAGTGTTTGCCTCACTAGTTTCCACGCCAGAGGTAGTCAATTGGGGGATATTAAGACGCATAAACCAGTGCTTGGATGTGTGTGTGCGTCTGTTTGTACCTACTCTATTGTTTCAGTGATGCAAAAGTGTTTCCTGTCATTTGTTGATCCTCCTGTTCTTCCTCGTAGATAGGTGGTTTCTATTTGTCTTCTTTCTTCTTGTTCTTGGTGTACACTTGTACACTGAATAACAAGTTAGAAAAGAGTATTGAAGTCTTCAGAATTTGGGTATATAGAAGATTGGGGTCACATTTCTTGGAAAGAGAAGAGAATAAATTTGGAGGTATTGAAAAAGTTGGGGGTGAAAAGAGAATTATTGACCGAATTCAGGTTTAAACAGTTACGTTATTTTAATCATATAACAAGACATACCTCCTTGTTGAAGACCATACTGGAGGGTAGGGTAGAAGACAGTCATTCAAGAGGTAGACAACGTTTTAAGTGGGTGGATAACATCAGGAGATGGACTGGAAAAAAAATCCTCTCAGATTGCACCATTACGGACAAGATAGAGTACGCTGGGGATCCACTGCAGCCGATCTTCGATGCGGATATGGCACTTGAACTGAATACTGTCTGTCTCCCGAGGTTAAATATGCACAATTTTGAATTCCTGGAACATTTTTTGGGGATGGGTATATTTAGTTACAGCCCTCTTTTACTTCTTTTTTCTCCCCTTAAAGTTGATAAGAACCCATTTTAATTAAATTTTATCCGTCACCTACACATGAACCAATTTATAGTGGTCGACTGGAGAAGCCAGTATTGGTAATTAAACCTCGGACCATTGTTATGAAAAGCCAGTGCTCTACCACTGCGGTAATCAGCCATCCATTATCTCAGGAGCAGACAGACATTGTGTTTTGACTGTGGTCATTATCTTTGTTTTATTTATGTTTATAAACAGGTTATGATCTTTACTATAGGTCGAAACTTTCAATGTTCACATCTTCTCGAACATTTCTCATTATACATTCCGCATATATGTTGTACAGATAAGGTGAGAGGATACATCCCTGTCGGACTACCTTTTGTACTGCAAACCAATCTGATGTTTGCCCAGATACTCGGACAGCGGCTTGTTGATCTTGGTATAATGTTTCAATGAGATGGACTATATGCAAGGGAAACCCCATTTCCTTCATGATTCTCCACAGATTTTGATGTCTTACCGTGTCGAAGGCCTTGGTGTACATTATTTTAGGTACATCTCTCTTTTACTTCTTTTTTCTCCCCTCAAAGTTGATAGGGACCCCATTTTATTAAATTTTATCCGTCACCGTCACTGATGAACCAATTTATAGTGGTCGACTGGAGAAGCCAGTATTGGTAGTTAAACCTCGGACCATTGTTATGAAAAGCCAGTGCTCTACCACTGCGGGAATCAGCCACCCTTTATCTCAGTAGCAGACAGACCCATGACCTCATAGGTAGATCACACTTATCTCTGTATTCTATGTTACTGATGAGTCAGCGCAGGAATTGCCGTGTTTCTGGTATGGGCACCAAAGTTCATTATCTAAGTGGCGACATTTCGACTCTTGTTAATTATTGACGGAAACTATGTGCGCGTTCAGCCATCAAGTCAGCCTAGTTTCCCCACCGGAACAATGGACTTATCCACGTGTTCAAGATTTAATTACACAACAACGATCGCATGGCGTGTGCACGTGTGTGTGTGTGTATTGTGTGTGTGTGTGTGTGTACGTGTGCACGTGTGTATGTGTGTATTGTGTGTGTGTGTATGTATAAATCATCATCATAGCCGTTTCAGTCTTAGCAGACCGTGCACGTGGCACCCTATGTGTAGCCTCTCAGGGCGCAAACCTGGGCGCTAAATATGCGGACCCTGGGATGCCCAAACTGCAGGATCCCCCTCTCGACCTCGCTGGTGTAATCAAAAACGAGTGCAAAACATGACAATTTGGCACAAGTTCAGCTGCAGGAGCTGCCGGAATGAGTTCGCAATTTTGAAACCATCCGCCTTAGGTGCTACCAATCCTGATTTTCTATCTGGCTTTACTCCCGTAGCCCTACACTCTTCCGAGATTTCCTCAGGGCAGTGGAGTCTTTGCCCGCAGATGCTAGTTACTCGAGACATCCGATGATACTCTCATCGTCCCAAGACTAACCAGCACTCCCTGGGACTTAATGGCTTAAAATCAGAGTTCCTCCTCTCCTAGACGAACTGCCTGAACAGGCTAACGAGCTTCGTCTACCCGGGTTCAGAGTCAGAATTTACCTTCTCTTAGATTGGCTGCTAACCAAGGCTAATGAGCCCAATCTGCCCCCCCCCCAGTTATACCGCCGGGTACTCGGTCACGCCCCACAGCAGGCTCTGTAAGAAGCATGAAGGTGCTGCTGGGGACACAATAATGTAGGAGAGGCCATTGGCATGGAAACTCCTGAAAGGCAAGCCGAACAGTGAATCCAGCGGCGATCTCTACCCCTGGAAAGGATAGGCTATATCAGACTCCCTCGCTACCCCCGTAAACTAAATACGTGCATGTAAACACGTATGTGCGTATGCATCCCTTTTGCTTCTTTTTTAAGAATGAGTAGTTAATTGAAACAGTTGGTAATTCATGATTGGCGTGACCTCTACTTCTTGCCCCAGAACATTCGTTTTGCGGTGTTATTAAAGTCTGGCAGAAGCGAACTTTCACTCTTTGTAGTTCCTGCTGACTTTTGGTCACAGTTGTAGCATAATCAGCGAAAAGCAATTCTCTGATAGTGGCCTCCCTAATCTGTGTTTTGGCCTTGAGCCTTGCAAGTTTAAACAGCTGACTATCTGACCTAGTGTGAAGGCAGATTCCTTCATTCACGTATCCAATATCACGCTTCAGTAACAGAGGAAATAAGATTCCCAACACTGTCGGGGCCAGGACGCATCCTTGCTTGACAGCACTGCCAAATGGTTGGGACATGCCACTAACAAATTGGACTGTTTATTTCGTGTTTTCATGGAACGATATGGCTTGGCTTGCCTTGGCTTCGTTCGTTCTCAATCTCCCGCTACCAAACCCTGAAAGGGCTTAAGTATCAGAATGTAGTCCAGAGAACGGAATGCGTTGTGGCGTAGTTTAAAGCTTGACTGCGATATTTGCATCTTTCGGTCCAACACATCCGACTTCAGCAAGCAATTTTTGAGTACCGAGTTAGCATTCCCCCTTCGATCCCATCTCCTTAGCCAGTCTGGCCTGCTGCAGCCTGTTATCCAGGATCACCGCGTGGAGGTGTAGAAAGGTCTTGGCATCTCTGGTTCGCTGGCCCTGGCGCTAGCAGTCAGCTCTGGGTCGCTGACCACTGCAGCTCATCATGGAACGATATTATATGTATCTGTTTGCTTGGGCAGCCTATTTCAGAGAGTTCAACCATAATAACTAAATCAAATGCCTTTGTTCAGATTAATGAAGGCGATGCAAAAGGGCTGATTATGCTTACGTATCTTTTCCTGAAGTTGCCCCAACCCTCCCCCCGGCCCACACGCACACGCAAATCAATTCGGTCGTTGATCTTCCAGACTTGAATCCATTCTGTGACTCTGGATACACAATGTCCAGACCTCAATCCATTCTGTGACTCTGGATACACACTGTCCAGACCTCAATCCATTCTGTGACTCTGGATACACACTGTCCAGACCTAAATCCATTCTGTGACTCTGGATACATACTGTCCAGACCTCAATCCATACTGTGACTCTGGATACACACTGTCCAGACCTCAATCCATACTGTGACTCTGGATACACACTGTCCAAACCTCAATCCATACTGTGACTCTGGATACACATTGTCCAGACCTCAATCCATACTGTGACTCTGGATACACACTGTCCAGACCTCAATCCATACTGTGACACTGGATATACACTGTCTAGATCTCAATCCATACTGTGACTCTGGATACACGTGATCCCAGCAGATGGGATCCGGTCGCCATCTGATGCTCTGCCCTGGAACAGGCTGTCAATGGCTTTATTACGATGTTCTAGAGATGGTTTGACGCGCAGCCTGTTCATACTAAGACAGCTTTTAACAGGGACGTGAGAGTGACGATTCTGTCACACGAGAATAGCTCAGAATTACTCGATACATCGCTCCATATGCATTTCTATGTCTGTTATTTTCTCTCGAAGAATATCAAATTTTCAGTTATATATTTAGAGGACAAGAAATCAATCTTTGGACGGTACCTGATTTGCCAGAAATATATCATATCTCAGCCTAACTTTTGACCAGCGACCATCTCACAATTTCTGAGTTGATTGTCTTCTCTGACTGGTTTAGGAGCGCACCGGTTACTGCCCAAACGCGGGCACACTTCAGTTATCGCCCAGAAATAGCCATAATAATGATTGCCAATCGTAAGCGAAGATGTCGACAGCCTCAGACTATTGATGCGAAATATGTGTTCTCTGATAACTGTAAAGACCAATCCTGTAATAGTACACTGTGACATATTCAAGGTACACATGTGAGGAACCGGCTGTGGAAAATGTGTGAGTATTGTTATTTCGGTAAGCGGGGGAAGGCGTGGGCTAGTGGTTTAGTGACACGGCTCACAACCAGAAGGTGCTGGATTTGATCCCCATCACAGCACCGGCCGTTACCCAGGTGAAAGCAAACTCTAATAAAATGCAGGAGGAAGCAGACCCTTACATAAAATGCAAGCTGAAGTCGGATGCACTGGGCCGACATGCGCAAAATAAAAAAAAAGAGTGCAATGCACACCGCCTTGGGGATTAGAGAAAGAAAGCGAACGCAAAAAAAATAAAAATCGGTATGCATGCTTTCGCTGAGCCTCCGAGATGGCTACACTCTCTGCGATCTGAGCACCTTCAGTGATACTAGCGCGCCGAGTGGTAAGTTCTCGTGCAAGCATCTTAAAGAAGGTGACATGAATATTGAAGCATTTCATAGACACTTTCAAGGAGTCTCTGCTTCTTCTGCTCTCCCAGTGATCGTCTGCCTGCTGTCAACTCACCGTATAACGTCTGCCTGCTGTCAACTCACCGTATAACGTCTGCCTGCTGTCAACTCACCGTTTAACGTCTGCCTGCTGTCAACTAACCGTATAACGTCTGCCTGCTGTCAACTCACCGTATAACGTCTGCCTGCTGTCAACTCACCGTATAACGTCTGCCTGCTGTCACCTCACCGTATAACTTCTGCCTGGGGATGCGTTTATCTGGCAGTGGAACAACATGTCCATCCCATCGCAGCTGAGTCAATATCAGAAGTGTGTGGATGCTTACCATGTTACTATTGCTTTGCATTTCCGAGTTAATCCCCTTTGTCTTGCTACCTGGTCCCCCGCAGACTAGGCAGATAACTCAAGTGATAACTGTTCAGCTGTCTGGCGTATCATACATTCATTCATTTTATATAAACACATAGCCATATAAACACATAGCCCTATAAACACATAGCCATATAAACACATAGCCATATACACATATAGCCATATAAACGCATAGCCATATAAACACATAGCCATATGCACATATATCCATATAAACGCATAGCCATATAAACACATAGCCATATACACATATATCCATATAAACACATAGCCATATAAACACATAGCCATATAAACACATAGCCATATACACGCATAGCCATATAAACACATATCCATATAAACACATAGCCATATAAACACATATCCATATAAACACATATCCATTTAAACACATAGCCATATATAAACACTATAAACACATAGCCATATACACATATAGCCATATAAACACATAGCCATATACACACATAGCCATATAAGCACATAGCCATACACATATAACCATATAAACATAAAGCCATATACACACATAGCCATATACACACATAACCATATAAACACATAGCCATATACACACATAACCATATAAGCACATAGCCATATACACACATAACCATATAAACACATAGCCATATACACACATAACCATATCGTATATGTGTCTATCGTTCAATGTTATTTAGATTTCAACGGGGCAAAGTGCTTTTAACTAATCATGGCAGAGGTGTTAGTTCTGTGTCTGAACCATTGTAAAGTGTATGTAGCGAGAAGAGCTTAAAATTGTAAAGGAGTGGTCGTCATTTATTGCTACCTGAGTTGAGTGGCGACGCCACCGCGTAATGCGATAACCATGGGCGTCTTCTATCAAATTAATCAGCTGCTTTCTTTGATGTTTGTTCTCAAACCTGTTTTTGCGACATGCAGACCTCGACCTCTCAAATGCTATTGATTAAAGTATCTTTTATTGCAACTATGTCTTCAATTCACGACTATACCTATGTTTCTGTGCCCTGTCTCTTCTCTTAGTTTAAGATCACCATCACATTCAACATAGAAACGAACACAAATATACACACATACATACACAAACAAACACATACATACACAAACACACACATACATACATAAACACACATACACATAATAAGAAACACAAAGCACATACACACAAAAATGTACACACGTACACACACAAACACACACACAAAACACACACACACACACACACACAAACTCAAAACACACACACACACAAAAACACATACAACACACACATACAACACACACATACAATAACACACACACAACACACACATAAACACAAAAACACATACAAAACACAGACACACAAACACACAAACACACAAACACACAAAATCACATACACCACGCACATACATACACACTCAAAACACACACATAGACACAGAAACACATACAACACACTAACACATACACACACAATCAAACACTTACGCACAAACAAGTACACATACAAAACACACACGCGGAAAAACACACAACCACACAAAACAGAAACGCATACACACAAAAAACACATACAAACCACACATAAACACAAAAACACTCACGTAACACACACACACACACACACACACAGACATATATATACAAACACTCCGGTTTTTTAAGTTAACGCACCTCAGTCATACGTAGATGCCGTCTGAGTATGTGTCCAGACGTAATTCATTTCAGCGCGTACAGTTAAATAACCATGCCCCACATACGATACCAAAAATATATTTCCCAAACAATTATTATTCCCTCAGCACCATAAATATCGGGCTAGAGACGATACATGTGATTTTGTTTACGACCTATTGGAAAACGATTGACATATTCGTGATCTGGCTGGCTGCAGGGAAACCCTATTCTGTTATCGATTTATTGCGATGACCCGAAATAGCTATGGTTAATTTAAGCAACTAATCACTTTGCTTCTCCTTTCATGACCAGATTTGTTAGCATCGCGTAGCCTGCTCCAAGTGTTGCTCATTTCTATCTTACCGATTTTGAAACCTTCCCAAGTGTTGCTTATTTCTCTCTTACCCATTTTGAAATCTTCTCTAAGTGTTGCTTATTTTTCTCTTACGAATTTTGAAACCTTCCCTAAGTTTTGCTTATTTCTCTCTCACTTTCTATTTGTGTGTCTCCTGATATTTGTTTGCTTGTGAGTTGTTTTGTGTTTTCTTCTGTTTTTGTGTGTTGTGGTCTCATGACTTTTACGTGGAATATTTTTGAAAAATCAATTGCAATCGCTGATCCAAAGCCTATTTCTATTTTCATTGATTTCTCCCACCGGTACACAACGGTAGGCGATCGAACTCCGCAAGTTTCAAGCGACCCCTAGTCTCATGGGAGGTAATACCAGAGAGCCTGCACCCCGAGTTACCTCCGGTTGTCTCGACCAATAGTCTTGCCACTGATTCAAGGTGACTCGAGATAAGAGTGAGATTGATGACCAGCGCATAAACTTTCTCACCATAATCCTCATACAGCGCAAATCACATTATTAAGACAAGCCCGTCTGATGGTGTGGCCATCATGGCTTCACAATGGGCAATAACTTACGTGTTAATCAGGATGACCAGTTGTTTGGCCTGCTCTTTTTCATAACCGGCATAACGTGACTCATAACCTTCCTGGCTATTTTCTTGCAATGTCGGATAACTCAAGCCGTTTCTTAACTTAACTTAACGTCGTTATACTGGTTAAGAAGGCTCTGTATAGTCTGTATACACCCAGTTTCATTTACATCACCTTGCTCTAAGAGCTATGTGCATATAATTTATTATTAAATGCATTAACTGTCCCTGCCTCCACTACTTCCCGTGGCAATGCATTCCAAGCATTCACCACTCTCTGACTAAAAAAATATTTTATAATATCTATTCTGAACCTCTCTTTAGTTAATTTGTAGCTATGCCCTCTTGTTCTTGTTGGTGGCTGTATTAAAAAAAAACAACAACTTGTTATAGTCTAATTTATCCATTCCTTTGATCATCTTATAAACCTGTATTAAGTCACCTCGAATTCTCCTCTCTTCTAGACACTGTAGGTCGGTTTTTCTGAGTATTTCCTCATAACTGTAATTCTGGATTCCCACTATCAGTTTCGTATTACCGTCTTACGTATCTTCGTTTCTGTTGTGATTTGTTAGTTGCTTTCTCTTTTCTTTGCCTCTGACGAAAACATTGTGACCGTAACACGGGTTTCATTTTTCTTTTTTGTCCCAGTGCGCGGTAATTAGGCATTAACCTCAGAATGTTTTTTTAAAAATCGACTTCTGACCTTAAGTACCTATGCCGCTTCAATGTATGGATTTACTTTACGCCTTACTTTAACAGAAAAACACAGGCAATACAGCAACTCACAGTTTGGCCACGTAACAAGCCTACCACCATACAGCACCCGCCAACAAGTAATGCTGTTAGGATACAACGGATTTCAAGGCCAAAGGCCGATAAGGAATGGCGTGACTTACGAAAATAGCTCAGGCGATGAATGTCAGTGTGCCAAAAGGCAAACCGCCTTAAAGATCTCTTCATAACCTGACGGTCAAAGGCAAAAAAAAGATATGCCAAAAGAAGTAAGAAAGAATATATGTTCAAATGAAACCGGACTTAACTGCACCAAGTGAACATGCGTACGATGCACATGATGGTGACACAAATGTGTCAAAGACAACAGTGAACAACTTGACAACGATGTTTAAAGAAGGACGCGAGTTAACGACTGGTCTTCTCAGACCAGGTCAGGCGCATATTGTTGAGTCAGAAGATGCCATCGCCAAAATTGATGCAGCAATTTGAGCGGACCGTCGCCGGAGAATACGTTCACCACACTTTTGTTAACAAAGACTGCCTGCATTTTGCGATGAATGTCAACTGGTCGACATCCTTCAGCTGTTAGAAACCGATCAACTCTGGACGAATTCCTTATCACTCTCCATGTTTTCAACGGTCTGCTGAGGAAACTATGAGTAGGAGAATAATACAATTTTGCAAATTTGACGCTTGGTATGTGCTGTTGACATCAGAATAGACGTCATCATGCGCATCGTACGTATGTTTATTGGTGCATTTGGGTTCCGTTTCATTTGAACACAACTCGTATATAGTTTAGTTTAGTCGAAGAATCAACGTCATTGCACACTGTTTAACTCATAAGTCCTCTGTTCTTCTTCCTATTTTTGGAGAATCTCAGCACAATGGACGGACTCCGTAGGACCGGCGAGAATCTCGTAATAGATTGGCTAAATCTTTAACATAATTGTCATTGTTCCTAGGCAGCAGCCGTTAAGCCTACTCTTTTCGATTTTAAACCGTCGAGGGATTTTTAACGTGCGCGACACTGACCACGGGTGTCCGATCTCCACTTTCCAGAGATCTTAGGAAATAAATGAAAGTCCACGTTAAAAAAAAAAAATCTCGATTTCCACCGTGATTTGAACCCGCAAATTCGGGCATCCGATCCAGTCGTACTGCCTTGAGACCACTCATCGCTTCTGTACGTGCGGAAGGTAATGACAACTCTCCATACTGCACACCTGCCAAGAAACTTATTACTGCCAAATAGGTTGGCAGTTGGAAGAACAGCGTTCTGGAAAGCAATTGCTGCTTACATAATAGCGCGTGTGTGCGCGTGCGTGCGTGCGTGCGTGCACGTGCGTGTGTGTGTATATATATTCTTCTCTCCTGCTCTCGCATACAAAACATTGCAATGGCAAGGAAAATGAACGTTTTTGGAACAGGATAGACTAGTCGAAGCATTAGTTTCTCAGGTTTGGACACACTCAAGTCTATTCAGCTTTGAATGGGTACCTGAGGGAAAGGCAGCGAGGTGGGGAACGTGTTACTATTATCTAAAAAAGCCTTAGATCTAGCATAATAATGCGTATAACTGGCCGACAGCAGTGCCAGACATGGCATTACATGTACTGTCTAAAAAGCGTTTGGCGCTCAATCAAATCGAGAGGCTGCGGGTCTACCTTGCTCTAATTTACGCTTCCACCACCATCAATCCTAAAAATAGGCGAACGTATATTCCAGGGGCTACTGACCTAATGGTCGGTAATATATACTGGGATTGATCTGGCAAGTCACCATCGGATGATCGGATATGAAACAAAAGAGTTCACACCTCTCCCCGAGGTCTAGCGAAACACGTGTACTGAAGATAGACAGACACACATACAGACAGAGACAGACATACATACAGAGACAGCCATACAGACAGAGACAGACAGACAGATATATAGGTAGGGGGAGAGAGTCGGGGGCAGCGTAGCTTAGTAGTTAGCAACACGACTCGCAACCCAACATGCATGTTTTTGAATTCCTAAATCACATATAACAGATGCATGCTGAAGTCTTCTGCACAAAAAACACAGTACAACGGACTTCCAAACCTACTCACATTCCTTGTCCGGCAACATCACATAGTATTCGCCCTACAACCAGCCACAGCCAGTGTTCTTTCATTATTCACCATCAGGTCCTCCATGATTCCTGGATCTATATATGTTCTTTGCGCGCCAAATGCAGCGCATAAGGCAGAAACAAATGATCTCCAGTTGGAAAGGTGTGACGCCACTGTTTTTAGATCTTTTATGGTGCTGAGGCCCATAGTTGAGCCCTCTCGGATGAGAGTTATTCTGAGTGTTTCCTTGGGTCTCCCTCTTTTCTTCTGTTTCCTTGGGTCTCCCTCTTTTCTTCTGAGTGTTTCCTTGGGTCTCCCTCTTTTCTTCTGAGTGTTTCCTTGGGTCTCCCTCTTTTCTTCTGAGTGTTTCCTTGGGTCTCCCTCTTTTCTTCTGAAAGTTTCTTTGGGTCTCCCTCTTTTCTTCTGAATGTTTCCTTGAGTTTCCCTCCTTTCTTCTGAGTGTTTCCTTGGGTCTCCCTCTTTTCTTCTGAGTGTTTCCTTGGGTCTCCCTCTTTTCTTCTGAGTGTTTCCTTGGGTCTCCCTCTTTTCTTCTGAGTGTTTCCTTGGGTCTCCCTCTTTTCTTCTGAGTGTTTCCTTGGGTCTCCCTCTTTTCTTCTGAGTGTTTCCTTGGGTCTCCCTCTTTTCTTCTGAGTGTTTCCTTAGGTCTCCCTCTTTTCTTCTGTTTCCTTGGGTCTCCCTCTTTTCTTCTGAGTGTTTCCTTGGGTCTCCCTCTTTTCTTCTAAGTGTTTCCTTGGGTCTCCCTCTTTTCTTCTGAGTGTTTCCTTGGGTCTCCCTCTTTTCTTCTGAGTGTTTCCTTGGGTCTCCCTCTTTTCTTCTGAGTGTTTCCTTGGGTCTCCCTCTTTTCTTCTGAGTGTTTCCTTGGGTCTCCCTCTTTTCTTCTGAGTGTTTCCTTGGGTCTTCCTCTTTTCCGAAGGCCCATTGACGTCCATTCGAGTGCTTGCAGTGGAAGACGGTTGTTGTTCATTCTAAGGACATGTCCGATGCTTGTTCATCGTTTGTTTCCTGATGATGGTCGACACGTATAGTTGGTTTGTCTCTGTTCTTATCGAGTCATTAGTTATGAACTGGTTCCAGCGTATATTCAGTAATTTTCTTAAACATATATTATCAGAGATATTTAATTTATTTTCCAGCACTTTTGTTGTCTTCCAGCTTTCACATCCATACGTCAGGACACATTGTGACATATAATCAGGTGTTTCGGGTCCTGGCCGGCCCCTCTCGCCTACTTCTTCACAATATTCATCGTCTGCAAATACTTACTTTTTCTGGCTAGACCAATATCTGGACACATATGCTCTTAACCTGTTCAGAGATGTCAACGTAGTGTATGGCGAATCATGTCCAGATGCCGGTTCTTTTTAATCTTAATCCAACTGTCACCGTTATTTTGGCGCCACTTTTCTATGCGGTTTCTCTCTGGGTTATATTCTGAAGGATGTATATTCCACAGAAAACATTTCCTCGATTTCAGGAATTCGAAAAGAGATTCCACAAAGATTGTGATTGTACTGCAATCCTGGTGTGCATTCATCTCACATTATGCGCCATATGCAAAGTAGCCAGATGTCTCATAAACTAAGCTCTGTCCTTTGCCATTAAGCACCATGCCGGACCAAGGCTCTGTCGCAGGCCATCTCTTCATCTCATCGGTGGACGTCCGGGACGACTATTGCATGTGTAGGGCCACCATGACGGTGGTTTATGTGTCCATCTAAGATTGTAAAGATGTCGGCCGTACCATGGGGGGTGGTTGGTAGGGTGGTTGGGTGGTTGGTTGGTTGGTTGGGTTGTTGGTTGGTTGGGTGGTTGGTTGGTTGGTTGATTGGGTGGTTGGGTGTTTGATTGGTTGGGTGGTTGGTTGGTTGGGTGTTTGGTTGGTTGGGTGGTTGGATGGTTGGTTGGTTGGGTGTTTGATTGGTTGGGTGGTTGGGTGGTTGGTTGGTTGGGTGTTTGGTTGGTTGGTTGGTTGGTTGGGTGGTTGGTTGGTTTGTTGGGTGTTTGGTTGGTTGGTTGGGTGTTTGGTTGGTTGGTTGGTTGGGTGGTTGGTTGGGTGGTTGGGTGGTTGGTTGGTTGGGTGGTTGGATGGTTGGGTGGTTGGTTGGTTGGGTATTTGGTTGGGTGGTTGGTTGGTTGCTTGGTTGGGTTGTTGGTTGGTTGGGTGGTTGGTTGGTTGGGTGGTTGGTTGGTTGGGTGGTTGGTTGGTTGATTGGGTGTTTGGTTGGTTGGTTGGGTGGTTGGGGGGTTGGTTGGTTGGGTGGTTGGTTGGTTGGTTGGGTGGTCGGTTGGTTGGTTGGGTGATTGGGTGGTTGGTTGGTTGGGTGTTTAGTTGGCTGGTTGGTTGGTTGGGTGTTTGGTTGGCTAGTTGGTTGGTTGGGTGTTTGGTTGGCTGGTTGGTTGGTTGGGTGGTTGGTTGGTTGATTGGTTGGGTGGGTGGTTGGGTGGTTGGTTGGTTGGGTGGTTGGATGGTTGGGTGGTTGGTTGGTTGGGTATTTGGTTGGGTGGTTGGTTGGTTGCTTGGTTGGGTTGTTGGTTGGTTGGGTGGTTGGTTGGTTGGGTGGTTGGTTGGTTGGGTGGTTGGTTGGTTGATTGGGTGTTTGGTTGGTTGGTTGGGTGGTTGGGGGGTTGGTTGGTTGGGTGGTTGGTTGGTTGGTTGGGTGGTCGGTTGGTTGGTTGGGTGATTGGGTGGTTGGTTGGTTGGGTGTTTAGTTGGCTGGTTGGTTGGTTGGGTGTTTGGTTGGCTAGTTGGTTGGTTGGGTGTTTGGTTGGCTGGTTGGTTGGTTGGGTGGTTGGTTGGTTGATTGGTTGGGTGTTTGGTTGGCTGGTTCGTTGGTTGGGTGTTTGGTTGGCTGGTTGGTTGGTTGCGTGTTTGGTTGGCTGGTTGGTTGGTTGGGTGGTTGGTTGGTTGATTGGTTCGGTGTTTGGTTGGCTGGCTGCTAATGCACTCAATGGGTTGGTAACCCTTATGTGCGCCCTGAAAAGGACGGAACTTGTGGCGTAATGTAGTAGCTTTCCTGACATCCCGAGCGTGCTGATGAAGTGGACCGGGGTCCTCCAGGCAGTTGTGCTATGCTTGGCTTCATCTGCGTGTCGCTCACTACTACATGGATCACGTCCAACCTCACCTTATTATCCAGACTGGTTACGACAACATCCCGTTTCCAGGACGACCAACGAGGAGGTCAGGTGAGGGTCTTGGCCAGTATATTTCTCCTGACCCTGGCGAACACTCTCTGATCAGTGTGTTTTGCCTGACTTTGGCTAACATTCTCTGATCATTGTGTTTTGTCTGACCCTGGCTAACATTCTCTGATCAGTGTGTTTTATCTGACCCTGGCTAATATTGTCTGATCAATGTGTTTTGTCTGACCCTGGCTAACATTCTCTGATCATTGTGTTTTATCTGACCCTGGCTAACATTGTCTGATCAATGTGTTTTGTCTGACCCTGGCTAACATTCTCTAATCAGTGTGTCTTGCCTGACCCTGGTTAACATTGTCTGATCAGTGTGTTTTGTCTGACCCTGGCTAACATTCTCTGATAAGTGTGTTTTGCCTGACCCTGGCTAACATTGTCTGATCAGTGTGTTTTGTCTGACCTTGGCTAACATTGTCTGATCAGTGTGTTTTGCCTGACCCTGGCTAACATTGTCTGATCGGTGTGTTTTGTCTGACTTTGGCTAACATTGTCTGATCAGTGTGTTTTGTCTGACCCTGGCTAACATTGTCTGATCAATGTGTTTTGCCTGATCCTGGCTAACATTGTCTGATCAGTGTGTTTTGCCTGACCCTGGCTAACATTGTCTGATCAGTGTGTTTTGCTTGACCCTGGCTAACATTGTCTGATCAGTGTGTTTTGCCTGACCCTGGCTAACATTGTCTGACCAGTGTGTTTTGCCTGACCCTGGCTAACATTGTCTGATCAGTGTGTTTTGCCTGACCCTGACTAACATTGTCTGATCAGTGTGTTTTTCCTGACCCTGGCTAACATTATCTGATCAGTGTGTTTTGCCTGATCCTGGCTAACATTGTCTGATCAGTGTGTTTTGCCTGACCCTGGCTAACATTCTCTGATCAGTGTGTTTTATCTGACCCTGGCTAACATTATCTGATCAGTGTGTTTTGCCTGACCCTGGCTAATATTGTCTGATCAATGTATTTTGCCTGACCCTGGCTAATATTGTCTGATCAGTGTGTTTTGCCTGACCAGACGTTAGCCTCATCGTCCCTTTGAAAATCTTCTCATAATTGCAAATAATTTCACGACCAGCAACCGAGCTTCACTAAACGAAATAGATCAACGCTTCAACAAAAACATCAACAAATGAGCTGCAGGCCAACTGTTGCACGATGTGACTGTTAATGCTTGAACTGCCACTTTCTCCTACAGTAGCGACGTCAGCTTGCCGGCAGTTAGACATAATAATCAGGATGAAGTTTGCCTTTCTCTCCTTCGTTATCATTCACTCATGTCGTGCCTTGACAGTGTTTCACGAGTTTACTTATTGTAGCTTGATCGCTAAGCACATTTTATTGAAGTAATGTGTTGTTCTCTAGAAGAGAATCGAACAGTTTAAAACTGTTGATGTAGCCTCAGCAGTTACTACAGCATACAATGTTTTAGGGGGATGTAGCCTTATCAGTCGCTACAGCATGCAATGTTTTATGGTGATGTAGCCTTAGAAGTTGCTGCAGCATGCAATGTTTTATGGTGATGTAGCCTTAGAAGTTGCTACAACATGCAATGTTTTATGGTGATGTAGCCTTAGAAGTTGCTACAACACGCAATGTTTTATGGGGATGTAGCCTTAGAAGTTGCTACATCATGCAATGTTTTATGGGGATGTAGCCTTAGAAGTTGCTACATCATGCAATGTTTTATGGTGATGTAGCCTTAGAAGTTGCTACAGCATGCAATGTTTTATGGGGATGTAGCCTTAGCAGTTGCTACAGCATGCAATGGTTTATGGTGATGTAGCCTTAGAAGTGTCTACAGCATGCAATGTTTTATGGGAATGTAGCCTTAGCAGTTGCTACAGCATGCAATGTTTTATGGTGATGTAGCCTCTGCAGTCGCTACAGTCTACACTGTTTTATGGGGATGTAGCCTCTGCAGTCGCTACAGTCTACAATGTTTTATGGGGATGTAGCCTCTGCAGTCGCTACAGTCTACAATGTTTTATGGTGATGTAGCCTTAACATACACCATAGCATACAGTGTTCTATGATGATGTTTATGTAACCTAAATAGTCGCTACAGTCTACATTGTTTCATGGTGCTGTCTATGTAGCCTAAATAGTCGCTACAGCCAACATTTTTCCATGGTGCTGTCTATGTAGCATAAACAGTCGCTACATCATACATTGAATAATTGTGCCGTTTATGTAGCCTAAACAGTCGATACCGTCTTCATTGTTTAATTGTTGATGCTAATATAGTATAAACAGTCGCTACATGCTACATTGATTCATTATTGATGTTGATGAAGTATAAACATCCGCGACAGTCTACATTGATTCATTATTGATGTTGATGAAGTATAAATAGTCGCTACAGCCTACATTGATTCATTATTGATGTTGATGAAGTATAAATAGTCGCTACAGCCTACATTGATTCATTATTGATGCTAATGTAGCCTAAACAGTAGCACCAGTCTACATTGTTTCATGGTGCTGTTTATGCAGATTAAACAGTCGCTACAGCTTTCGTCGTCTCATTGCTAATGCTGATCTAGTCTAAACAGTCGCTACAGTCTTCGTCGTCTCATTGCTAATGCTGATCTAGTCTAAACAGTCGCTACAGTCTTCGTCGTCTCATTGCTAATGCTGATCTAGTCTAAACAGTCGCTACAGTCTTCGTCGTCTCATTGCTAATGCTGACGTAGTATAAACAGTCGCTACACCTATATTGATTCAAAGTGCTGTTTATGTAGCCTTAACAGCCGCTACAGTCTTTATTGTTTCATTGTTGATGCTTATATAGCCTAAACACTCTACGGCTTACTCAATGTACTTCTGCTGGTTGTCTCTCGTAGCCTGCAATTCGCCCTATTCATGGGGACACAACTCTGAGCCAGTTACTTGTAGCTATCGATCCTACCACTATCACGCTTCGTCATCCGCCCTTCTCGTGTCACTATGCAGTGCCAGAAATGATAATGCTCCTCTACGCCACCGTCCAACCATTTGTTGAAACAGGGTGGCGCCACTGAAGGAGTCATCCCGAGATCGAACGCACACACACATACACACACACTTGTTGTTAGATATTTTGTAAACGACGATCACCAATCTGTGTACGTTTACAAAACCAGTACGTTTGATATACATGTGTTCTTGGATTTAGTGACTCACTTCGAGGGTTAATTGATTCAGGATCTATTTCATCTCGCGATTTGGTTTTCAAGCCAAACTTGGAAGACTAGTCACTGGTGTAATGGTTTGTATAGTTTAATATATATTTCTTTTAATATTAGTGCATTCTAGAAATAAATCTGAAGCCAAACTACATCTTAATTCGGCGTTGTTGTCATTCAGAACCCGGGCAGTATTCGTTGTCTGTCACAGCAACATGCGTGCTGAGATCAATCTGTAATTATGTACTCACGTCTGGGTCAAGTTGTGATTTTAATCAATGCTTTCTTTCATATTTGATTCGCGTGAGTCACGCGTAGATGCGTGTTTTTGGGATACGATTTCTATAAAATGATGTCTTTAGTGTGGAATATTACCGATACGTTTTCTGTATTTTTTTAAAGCACACTTCGAGTGTGTTAACCACACACACACACTCACACACATACACATATACTAACACACATATACGGATACACACACACACACGTACACTATATACATATATACCGCTTCGGACAGGAGGTACATAATTAATGAATTTCTGTGTAATATCTTAAGATATTTGACCATATTGAGAGGATAGATAGATTGATAGATTGATATATAGATAGATAGATCGATAGATAGATAAATAGATGAATGGATGGATGAATGGATGGATGGATGGATGGATAGACAGACAGACAGACAGACAGGCAGGCAGACAGACAGACAGATAGATAGATAGATAGATAGATAGATAGATAGATAGATAGATAGATAGATAGATAGATAGATGCTGGGGGTTGAGAAAGAGAACGAGATAACGACAAAGAAAGATAGAGACATATAGAAAGATCGATACCCATATAACGAGTTAGGAAGACAAAGAATGGTCGAATACGAGTAAATTGGATCAAATACAAATTAGTGTCCAGATACAAGACAGTCAGTAGAAATACTTTAACATCTGTTTCTTCTAGAACCACGTGCCAGAGTTGTTCAGTAATCTCTCGTGTTAACACGTTTTCAAAATGTGGTTTCATCTCGACCGTGTATTTGTTGATTGTCTGTTGCTTACACATTAACACATTCAGGTTCGTTAATAAGCATAGCTCGTTCCTCTTGAAAATTAAAATTTTAAGCCTTTTGGTAGAAGTAGTCATTGAGGAGATTCGGCAGTTGTCAATGAAGTGTTAGAGACTTTACTAAGGCAGGTTGCAGCTTTGTTCGTCTGGGTGACGAAATAACTGTCCAGCTGTTTACATTATCCAACCTGAACTCCGTTACAGACGGGAAGACTGGATAGCAAAGTTAGTTTATGGAGTCAGACAGTCTTACCGGCAACAGACCTTGTACTTCCACACGTACACAGACAGCATATATATATATTATCATCATTATGTAGGATATCCATTGTAGAACATCGCTCTTACAACAGCCGATCTGTAGGACGCGATCTCTAGCCAGAACGTTGCTCTCACAACAGCCGATCTGTAAGACTTGATCTTTAGCCAGAACGTCGCTCTCACAACAGCCGGTCTGTAAGACTCGATCTCTAGCCAGAACGTTGCTCTCACAACAGCCGATCTGACAGACTCTCGATCTCTAGCCAGAACGTTGCTCTCACAACAGCCGATCTGTATGACTCGATCTCTAGCCAGAACTCCCGCCTCTGTCGCTGTCATCTTCAGGACCTCCGTAATGTCTTGTGTCCATCTTCTCCCCACCCTGCCTCTGCCCAGCTTCCCAGGCCCGTACCCTCCAGTATCATTCTCTCCAGGCCATTATGATGTTTGATGTGGCCAAAATATTATAGCTTTCTGGACAAGATATTGTTTAATAACCAATTTCCTTCGATATCCAGTTCTTTAAGGATATCTGCATTTTCCTTTTCGATGGTATTTTGAGCACCCTTCCGTAGAATTTTAGTTCAAAAGTTTCAATCTTTTTCTTCAGTTTTTGTGTAGTGGTCCACGTTTCACATCCGTACGTTGCCACCGAGAAGATACAAGTTCGCAGGAACTATGTTCGTCATTTTAATATTCTGCCATATATTTCTCATTTGATTCAACTTCTGCATTGACATAACCATTCCCCTTCTGGCTTCCTTCAGACAATCTCAAATTTTGCTTATAGTTGAGCCGAGGTACTCAAAACTTGTGACTTTCTCAATCTCCTGTTGTTCTAGAATAACTTTAGGTTTGGTCTTTGTCCTGTCTGTGCTCATTATTTTGGTTTTAGGCATGCATACTCAGGTATAGATTTTGGTCTTCGCTAGGCTGTTTATATATATATATAGAGAGAGAGAGAGAGGCAAAGAGACAATGATGCTATTCATCGCTACTAATCGAGAGAGAATACTCTTTCACGAAAGAAAATGCAACATCGCATTGCTGTTCCAAAAAGCAGATCTAGAGCTACAGTAAATTCTGGTCCTCTGCAAGATCCCTGGAGTCGAACAAGATGAGCTCGCAAAAGCCGGAAGTGACGGTACGCAGACTCGTCAGTCACAGAAATATAAAGAAGCGAAGACAGTCATCAAACTATCTATCAGGGCAGTATGAAGATACCAGAATAAAAAATTCAAGCTAGAAAATGCGAGCCTCATCTTCCGAATGCCCATCTCGCGGTAAAGTAAGTTTATCTGTCGCCGTATATTTTTTTTTATACATAAGAGTTTCGGTTTTGCCTCAAAATTCCGAACATGGTGGACCGGTTAGCAACGTTCGTGTGATCTCTACCGAGATAGATTTGTTTATATTTGTAAAATCTACCACTAGCCCAACCAAATCGATTGTTCATACCATGCAAAGAGTATTGTGCAACAAAACCTTGACTCTGGAACTGAGAAAGGGTCATTACATGCTACGTGGAACCAGTCCTGGCACATGGCAATGAATCATGGACATTTAGCAAGCAAAAGCAGATATATTTGGAAGCAACAAAAATTAGGTTTTACAGAAGAATGCTGCGGATCCAGTTAACTGCAAGACTAATGATACAGTACTCGAGGAGGCACGAAGACAACTTATTACAAGGATCAGAACAAGGCAGTTATCCTTTTTCGGGCTTGGAGCACGTCGTGACAACGGAAAAGATAGCAGGAAAGAGAGACAGAGAAAGGCCGAGAGAGAAGATGTCAGACGAGCCTGACAGAATGGTACGGGCGATAATCAACAACAGAGTTGGTAAACGACACACGTGATAGAAGTGGGTGGAGGTCCATGATCACCAACCCCAACCGGTAGAGCACCTGATGATGATGATCACTTGGGTCCCGTTGGTATATCCCTGGGGACCGTCAGTGTACACAAGCGGTCAAACCCTAACAAAGTAGGACCGAAGTGTTGACAATCAGTCTTAACATTCCATGTAATTTCATTAAGGAAGACGATGCAGTTATTACCCGTGGTGTTTCGTGTGTTGTTTAGTACTAATCTCGTGCAGTCTGTGCTGGTTTCTGTTGCTCTGAACTAATCGTTGTATTGAACTCGAGTCGATTTGGATTTCCTATATTTGTCTGGTATCTGTTGGTTTGATTGCGCGTAGTCTTAGTGCATCGAGACATGTAGCAGAATTGCTTAGAAGTTGGTGGGGATTTTCCTGGCTGGTAAGGCTTTGTTCCATGTACTCCCATTTTTGTATCCTGTTCTCCAATGTTTTGTCTTCTTCTTCATCTACTTCTTTTGTCGTTTCACTTTCCACAGGGCTGCAGCCCAGTGTCGAGGTATGGATTTGTCTTTCGCCTCTCTCGTGACCCGAGTAACATTTTACCCCATTGTTGGGGGCTTGTCTTGTTAACGCTGTCTACCTCTCTCCCTTTCTCCCGATGTTCTCCTGTAGAGGGTTGTATGAACAATTTTCTCTCAATGATTGTTCCACCCTAATACCTTGTAAGGTTGCCCGTCTTATGTCTACGAGTCTTATTCCTCCTTTGCATTTAACTTTAATTTTGGGCCGTTACGCTTCGCCGGTTCGTAAAACTAGTCCTGAAGGCCCGGTTGTCCAGTCCTCCCATTGTTGTGTCATGTTCTCCCATTGTTGTGTCATGTCCTCTGATTAGTGTGTCATGTTCTCCCATTATTGTGTCATGTTCTCCCATTGTTGTGTCCTGTCCTCTCATTGGTGTGTCATGTCCTCTCATTGTTGTGTCCTGTCCTCCCATAGTTGTCTCCTGTCCTCACATAGTTGTCTCCTGTCCTCACATAGTTGTCTCCTGTCCTCCTATTGTTGTGTCTTCTACCCTCCCATTGTTGTATCCTGTCCTTCCTTTGATGTGTCTTGTCCTCCCTATGCTGTATCCTGTCCTCCCATTGTTGTGTCCTGTCCTCCCACTGTTGTGTCTTCTACTCCCACTGTTGTGTCTTCTACTCCCACTGTTGTGTCTTCTACTCCCACTGTTGTGTCTTCTACTCCCACTGTTGTGTCGTCTACTCCCACTGTTGTGTCTTCTACTCCCACTGTTGTGTGGTCTACTCTCACTGTTGTGTCCTGTCCTCCCACTGTTGTGTGGTCTACTCCCACTGTTGTGTCTTCTACTCCCACTGTTGTGTCTTCTACTCCCACTGTTGTGTCCTGTCCTCCCACTGTTGTGTGGTCTACTCCCACTGTTGTGTCTTCTACTCCCACTGTTGTGTCTTCTACTCCCACTGTTGTCTCCTGTCCTCCCACTGTTGTGTCTTCTACTCCCACTGTTGTGTCTTCTACTCCTACTGTTGTGTCTTCTACTCCCACTGTTGTGTCCTGTCCTCCCACTGTTGTGTGGTCTACTCCCACTGTTGTGTCTTCTACTCCCACTGTTGTGTCCTGTCCTCCCACTGTTGTGTGGTCTACTCCCACTGTTGTGTCTTCTACTCCCACTGTTGTGTCTTCTACTCCCACTGTTGTGTCTTCTACTCCCACTGTTGTGTCTTCTACTCCCACTGTTGTGTCCTGTCCTCCCACTGTTGTGTGGTCTACTTCCACTGTTGTGTCTTCTACTCCCACTGTTGTGTCTTCTACTCCCACTGTTGTGTCCTGTCCTCCAACTGTTGTGTCTTCCACTCCCACTGTTGTGTCCTGTCCTCCCACTGTTGTGTCCTCTACTCCCACTGTTGTGTCCTGTCCTCCCACTGTTTTGTCTTCTACTCCAACTGTTGTGTCCTGTCCTCTCACTGTTGTGTCTTCTACTCCCACTGTTGTGTCTTCTACTCCCACTGTTGTGTTTTCTACTCCCACTGTTGTGTCCTCTACTCCCACTGTTGTGTCCTCTACTCCCACTGTTGTGTATTATACTCCCACTGTTGTGTCCTCTACTCCCACTGTTGTGTCTTCTACTCTCACTGTTGTGTCCTCTACTCCCACTGTTGTGTCTTCTACTCCCACTGTTGTGTCCTGTCATCCCACTGTTGTGTCCTGTCCTCCCACTGTTGTGTCTTCTACTCCCACTGTTGTGTCTTCTACTCCCACTGTTGTGTCTTCTACTCCCACTGTTGTGTCTTCTACTCCCACTGTTGTGTCTTCTACTCCCACTGTTGTGTCTCCTACTCCCACTGTTGTGTCTCCTACTCCCACTGTTGTGTCCTCTACTCCCACTGTTGTGTCCTCTACTCCCACTGTTGTGTCTTCTACTCCCACTGTTGTGTCCTCTACTCCCACTGTTGTGTCTTCTACTCCCACTGTTGTGTCCTCTACTCCCACTGTTGTGTCCTCTACTCCCACTGTTGTGTCTTCTACTCCCACTGTTGTGTCTTATCATCCCACTGTTGTGTCTTGTCCTCCCTATGCTGTGTCCTGTCCTCCCATTGTTGTGTCCTGTCCTCCCACTGTTGTGTCTTCTACTCCCACTGTTGTGTCTTCTACTCCCACTGTTATCTCCTGTCCTCCCACTGTTGTGTCTTCTACTCCCACTGTTGTGTCTTCTACTCCTACTGTTGTGTCTTCTACTCCCACTGTTGTGTCCTATCCTCCCACTGTTGTGTGGTCTACTCCCACTGTTGTGTCTTCTACTCCCACTGTTGTGTCCTGTCCTCCCACTGTTGTGTGGTCTACTCCCACTGTTGTGTCTTCTACTCCCACTGTTGTGTCTTCTACTCCCACTGTTGTGTCTTCTACTCCCACTGTTGTGTCCTGTCCTCCCACTGTTGTGTGGTCTACTCCCACTGTTGTGTCTTCTACTCCCACTGTTGTGTCCTGTCCTCCCACTGTTGTGTGGTCTACTTCCACTGTTGTGTCTTCTACTCTCACTGTTGTGTCTTCTACTCCCACTGTTGTGTCCTGTCCTCCAACTGTTGTGTCTTCTACTCCCACTGTTGTGTCCTGTCCTCCCACTGTTGTGTCTTCTACTCCCACTGTTGTGTCCTGTCCTCCCACTGTTTTGTCTTCTACTCCAACTGTTGTGTCCTGTCCTCTCACTGTTGTGTCTTCTACTCCCAATGTTGTGTCCTCTACTCCCACTGTTGTGTCCTCTACTCCCACTGTTGTGTCCTGTACTCCCACTGTTGTGTATTATACTCCCACTGTTGTGTCCTCTACTCCCACTGTTGTGTCTTCTACTCTCACTGTTGTGTCCTCTACTCCCACTGTTGTGTCTTCTACTCCCACTGTTGTGTCCTGTCATCCCACTGTTGTGTCCTGTCCTCCCACTGTTGTGTCTTCTACTCCCACTGTTGTGTCTTCTACTCCCACTGTTGTGTCTTCTACTCCCACTGTTGTGTCTTCTACTCCCACTGTTGTGTCTTCTACTCCCACTGTTGTGTCTCCTACTCCCACTGTTGTGTCATCTACTCCCACTGTTGTGTCCTCTACTCCCACTGTTGTGTCCTCTACTCCCACTGTTGTGTCTTCTACTCCCACTGTTGTGTCCTCTACTCCCACTGTTGTGTCTTCTACTCCCACTGTTGTGTCCTCTACTCCCACTGTTGTGTCCTCTACTCCCACTGTTGTGTCTTCCACTCCCACTGTTGTGTCTTATCATCCCACTGTTGTCTCCTGTCCTCCCACTGTTGTGTCTTCTACTCCCACTGTTGTGTCTTCTACTCCTACTGTTGTGTCTTCTACTCCCACTGTTGTGTCCTGTCCTCCCACTGTTGTGTGGTCTACTCCCACTGTTGTGTCTTCTACTCCCACTGTTGTGTCTTCTACTCCCACTGTTGTGTCTCCTACTCCCACTGTTGTGTCCTCTACTCTCACTGTTTTGTCCTCTACTCCCACTGTTGTGTCCTCTACTCCCACTGTTGTGTCTTCTACTCCCACTGTTGTGTCCTCTACTCCCACTTTTGTGTCTTCTACTCCCACTGTTGTGTCCTCTACTCCCACTGTTGTGTCCTCTACTCCCACTGTTGTGTCTTCTACTCCCACTGTTGTGTCCTGTCATCCCACTGTTGTGTCCTGTCCTCCCACTGTTGTGTCTTCTACTCCAACTGTTGTGTCCTGTCCTCCCACTGTTGTGTCTTCTACTCCCACTGTTGTGTCTTCTACTCCCACTGTTGTGTCTTCTACTCCCACTGTTGTGTCTTCTACTCCCACTGTTGTGTCTCCTACTCCCACTGTTGTGTCCTCTACTCCCACTGTTGTGTCTTCTACTCCCCCTTTTGTGTCGTCTACTCCCACTGCTGTCTCGTGTCCTCTTTCATCAACATATTCTTTGTGGGACGAGAATCCCTAGAATAATTGAAATAGATTTTTAACTGGAATTTCGCTCGAGCAGCGGCCGTTAGGCCTACTCTTTTCGATTTCCAACTGCTACGGTATTTTTAACGTGCGCGCCACTGCACACGGGTGACTGATCTCACTACTGCAGAGATCAGGGAAAATATTTACCGGATGACCCACTTGAAAAAATCCCGATGTCTCCACCGGGATTTGAGCCCGCGACCTCCAGCACCCGAGGCTAATCGTACCTCGAGTCTCCTGGATCCCCCGAACACAAAAATGGCTTTATTAATCCTGGCGTTTGCATCTTTGATTGTTCCAATAATGTCAGCGTTACTTTCAAATAATATCATCTTCCTCTTCCTCATTTTCGTTCTTAATCTCCCGCTGCCAAGCCCTGAAAAGGGCTTTAGATGTAACAAGATGTTGTTCGGAGAACGGAAATCGTTGTGTCGTAGTTTACAGCCTGACTGATAAATTTGCATCTTTCGGTCCGACACATCCAACTTCAGCAATGCTGTTTTAATACCGGGTTAACATTCCCTCATCGATCCCTTCTCCTTAGCCAGTCTCCTCTGTTGCAGCCTGTTATCCAGGATCACCGCGTGGAGGTGTAGAAGTGTCTTGGCAGTTCTGGTTCGCAGGCCGTGACTCAAACGGTCAGCTATGGGTCGCTGGCCCTGACTCAAACGGTCAGCTATGGGTCGCTGGCCCTGACTCAAACGGTCAGCTATGGGTCGCTGGCCCTGACTCAAACGGTCAGCTATGGGTCGCTGGCCCTGACTCAAGCGGTCAGCTATGGGTCGCTGGCCCTGACTCAAACGGTCAGCTATGGGTCGCTGGCCCTGACTCAAACGGTCAGCTATGGGTCGCTGGCCCTGACTCAAACGGTCAGCTATGGGTCGCTGGCCCTGACTCAAACGGTCAGCTATGGGTCGCTGGCCCTGACTCAAACGGTCAGCTATGGGTCGCTGGCCCTGACTCAAACGGTCAGCTATGGGTCGCTGGCCCTGACTCAAACGGTCAGCTATGGGTCGCTGGCCCTGACTCAAACGGTCAGCTATGGGTCGCTGGCCCTGACTCAAACAGTCAGCTATGGGTCGCTGGCCCTGACTCAAACGGTCAGCTATGGGTCGCTGGCCCTGACTCAACGGTCAGCTATGGGTCGCTGGCCCTGACTCAAACGGTCAGCTATGGGTCGCTGGCCCTGACTCAAACGGTCAGCTATGGGTCGCTGGCCCTGACTCAAACGGTCAGCTATGGGTCGCTGACCGCTGCAGGTCATGCGCTGCTCAGCATCTTGATCTCTCCAAATATGTGAAACAGCAATTCTTCCATTTTATGAACACATATGGTTTGGCTTGGTTTGGTTTGGTTTGGTTTGGCTTGGTTTGGTTTGGCTTGGCTTGACTTGGCTTCGTTCGCTCTCAATCTCCCGCTACCAAACCCTAAAATGGCTTAAGTAGCAGAATGTAGTCCAGAGAACGGAATCCATTGTGTCTTAATTTACAGCTTGACTTGCGATATTTTCACCTTTCGGTCTAAAACATCCGACCTCAGCAAGCATTTTTTTAGTAACGGGTTACCATTCCCTCTTCGATCCCTTCTCCTTAGCAAGTCTGCCCTGCTGCAGCCTGTTATCCAGGATCACCGCGTGGAGGTGTAGAAGGGTCTTGGCAGCTCTGGTTCGCTGGCCCTGACGCTTGCAGTCAGCTATGGGTCGCTGACCACTGCAGCTCACGCGCTGCTCTTCATCTTGATCCCGTTCACATTGATCTGAAAGCCAGCTTCAGCTGCTTGCACTGTCTATTTTGTTGTTTAATTATTGTTGTTTATGCGATAGCAAGGAAATGTCTTTTTTGCAAAATCACTTTTTCCTGCCATCTGTTGCTTCCCACACTACGAGATCCATAACCACTTGCATGTTATGTTGTTGTTGTTGTTGAATTCCCACAATGAGTAGATTTACTTTTTTGTTCGCCCTGAAAATGACGTTAACAGCGATGTGCTGTAGTTTCCTCACATTACGAGCGTGTTAATGAAGGAGGGCCGGGGTCCTTAATACGATTGTGCTCTGCTCGGCTTCATCTGCGTGTCGCTCCACGTCGATCCCTCACCTAGTTAGCCTGGATGTCGTGAAAACAGCCCGTTTTCAGGAAGGACTACATGGAAGTGAGGGCCGTGTCCAGTATATTTTATCTGACCCTGACTTAACATAATCTGATTAGTATATTTTGTCTGACCCTTACTTAACATGTCTGATCAGTATGTTTTACCTGACCCTGACTAACATATCTGATCAGTATGTTTTACCTGACCCTGACTAACATGTCTGATCAGTATGTTTTACCTGACCCTGACTAACATGTCTGATCAGTATGTTTTACCTGACCCTGACTAACATGTCTGATCAGTGTGTTTTACCTGACCCTGACTAACATATCTGATCAGTATGTTTTACCTGACCAGACGTTAGTCTCTTTCCCCACGTGTAAGCTATAAAAGACAGTTCAAAATTGTGTTTGACCTCAGCTCAAAATGCTAGTTGTTTTCAGTCTGCCACATGGACTTCTGTAAGTTTTCATTGTTATATCTTACGCATATGTTTTCTAAAGCATTCCTTACCGCTCTGATTTTGGACACATCTTGACACAATAAATAATAATGTTGATTGGAATAAATCGATGGTACGAGGGGGATTCAAATGAGTCGATGATACGAGGGGGATTCAAATGAGTCGATGCTACTAGGGGGATTCAAATGAGTCGATGCTACGAGGGGGATTCAAATGAGTCGATGCTACGAGGGGGATTCAAATGAGTCGATGCTACGAGGGGGATTCAAATGAGTCGATGCTACTAGGGGGATTCAAATGTAAACCTTAAAAGTGGTGGTAAAGAAATGAGAAAGACCTCTCCCTTTGTGTTGTAGTTTACTAATATAGTTGCTAAAGATGTCAAGAGTGTCCTGCACGTGCCATCACCGTGCAGTCGAACAACATGACGTCATAATTGAAGTTAAAAAATGGCCGCCATGCACCAGAATGGAGCAGCGTTCTATTTCCCGAAAGCGGGAAATCTTTAGAAATTCACCAACGAATAACGTCTAGTACGATGATTCATGCCTCACACTCACAGTCAATCGATGATTTTCCGTTGCGAGGCGGTAAACGTCTGCAATCGACCCTGGGGGTCACTACTCGGTGTGCCTGACCCGGTCGTGAAAAGTCTGTCACAAAACTCAAGCTGTTTTGGAACTTCCTACTCCACTCATACACTTGCTGGAGTGAAAGGCATGCATCCCTTATTAGCCGATAAATGCCTATAGGTTTGACTTATTCGCTGTTCATAAAGAAAGAGCTAAGAGAACTCTGCTCCTCTTTGGCGAATGTCAATAGTGGGGAGGCCATCTTTTAACAGCATTTATGACGTCATGTTGTTCATCTGCACCATGATGGTACATGCAGGACACACTTTATACCCTAAGCAACTATTAACAAGTTGCAATAAAAAGGAATGGTCTTTCTAATTTCTATCCAACTTTTAAGGATTCCATTTTAAGCCCCCTTTTACATCAACCGATCAAAATGGGAACATTTATTTAGCTGAAAGTTAATACGCCACACACATATCACACACACACACACAAACACACACACACACACACACACACACACGCACGCACGCACGCACGCACGCGCTCACGCACGCCACGCACGCGCGCGCGCACGCCACGCACACCACACACACACGCGCCACGCATACGCGCCACACACACCACACACATACATACACACACACACGACACACACCACACACACACCACACACACGCCACACACACACCACACACACGCGCCACACACACCACACACATACATACACACACCACACACGCCACACACACACCACACACACGCGCCACACACACCACACACACCACACACATACATACACACACCACACACACCACACACACGCCACACACACGCCAAAATGTGTGCGTTGGCTTCACATTCTATGTGTGAATCCCCTAGATAGCAGATCGTTATTCGTCCATCACGGGTAATGAAAACCACTCGCTCTGTTCATCCAGTTGGAAAGCGTTCGATCTGTCTATAAACACGAGATGGCTGGCGAGACGGGTCTTGGCAGGGAATATTCATCTTCGGGTGAATAGATCGCAGATTGGATACCGCACCGATGCCATCTAATTAATCATTTGGTAAGATCAAAGTAAACTTGGTGAGTCATAATATTTAGTTCAACGAAACATATGCAGATGTTTGTCTTATCCAGGAAACGAGAAATAAACAAAAATGCTCAACTCTTAAATAATTGTGGAAAGTACAATGAATAATTATTATTTGAACGTAGATTGTCCGCAAACGGAAACACAGAAAATAAATCGATTTAAAAGGAAACATTTCTTTGATTTGCTAAATTTAATGACATGCTGTTTGTTTTGAACGCCTAAAATGAGTAGGTTTACTCTTTAGTGCGAACTTAAAAGGACGTTAAGTGGCGAGTTGCAGTAGCCTTCCTCACATCCTGAGCATGATGATGAAGGTCGACCGGGGTCTTCCGGGCGGTTTTGCTATGATTGACTTCATCTGCATGTCGCTCACTACTACGGGGATCACGTTGATCCCTCATCTCGTTAGCCATGATGCCACGAAAACAGCCTGTTTTAGGGAGGGCTACGAGGAAGCCAAGGTGAGGGTCTTGGACAATATATTTTGCCTGACCCTGACTAACATGTCTGATCAGTATGTTTTGCCTGACCCTGACTAACATTTCTGATCAGTATAGTTAGCCTGACCCTGACTAACATGTCTGATCGATATAATTAGCCTGACCCTGACTAACATGTCTAATCAGTATATTTTGCCTGACCCTGACTAACATGTCTGATCAGTATGTTTTGCCTGACCCTGACTAACATGTCTGATCAGTATAGTTAGCCTGACGCTGACATTAATCTTCCTCCCCATTTAATGACAAAAAGGGCAGTAAATTATAATTTTGTGTGGATGCTATTCGACACAGGAGCGTGTTACCGAATGGTTTCGATGCCTGCCTGTCGACAACAAGGAGGGCAGCGGTTCGATTCTCCATTACGGCATATGTTGTTTTTCTGTTAGGAGTGAAATAAACAAACATAGCCAGCACACGACGTGTCGACAGCAGTAGCGAGCAACCTGTAGCCCCCAGCCGTAAAACCCCTCGACTACCCCAGCACACGACGTGTCGACAGCAGTGGCGAGCGGCATGTAGTCCTCAGCCGTAAAACCCCTCGACTACCCCAGCAATGGGAAAAAGTCGTAGGGCTGTTATTCGCTTTCACATGAATATTTTCACAGCGCACCTATTTTACAAGTTGTTCATTTGTGTATTCATTTCTTTCCACAGGCTTCTGAAGGGGATGGAAAGAAGCGGCGGTCTTTTCTACCAGCTCCCAAGAAGGTATCCGGATTGCAATGCCATCAACAACAAGTACCATTCAGCGGTGACAACATCCATTCGCTTTCGACTGCGCTTCCATTGTCTTCTACAGTTTACTCCACGGAAGCATCTCCTATCTCCACATTTTCAGCAACATCGTCTGCATCTCGTGTAGTCATGGATCAAACAAGAGTTCAGCCAAGCAGATCGCATCGACCAGACAAGACGAGGGCAGATAGACAATCAGAAGAACGGGGTTTCGGATCAAGACTTTTTGTAGGAGCAAGAGTAAAGATCGGAGGTATTAAGTCTGGGTTTCTAAGATACTTAGGACCCACCCATATAGCTCCAGGCTTATTTTGCGGTATAGAACTTCTTGATGCCGATGGAAATCATGACGGAGAGGTAAATGGTTATCGATACTTTACCTGCGCTCCAAATCACGGGATTTTCGCTCCAAAGGACAAGGTTTGTTTGGACACGTCAAGTGATTTACAAAGAATCACTGCAGATTCAGATCTTTACTACTACGGAAGTAACGACAGTCTTGATGAGAGAAAGCGAAACGTCTTCTCTAGTTACGATTTGGGAAAACATGAACCGGTGCACTGTCCTAAACTTAGCCAATCGCTCATTGCACACGGGGGCCAGTTTATCGAAGATATAAACTACGAAGAGTTATCTAGGGAATTGAAATTGCTTGGCAAAACTGGTCTGCAGCCTCCACGTGGCATAGGAGCAGGAAGATCTTCAGAGTCGCTGGAATCACAAGACTTCAGTGATACATCAAACAAAACTCCCAGGTCCTCACTTCCTAGAGCCACCAAGGCTAGTCCGCTTGCAGCGCCCGTGCAGTCTAAGCTCCCATCTTTTTCTCACAATTATAACAAATTGTCTGAAGACTCATTATTCTACCAACGGCCGCTTTCACATTCCAGCCAGAGAGGAGCCCCGATGACCTCCTCGGTAGAAGCTATCGCCAGGAATCAACGCTCGGATTTCGATTCTGATCAGGAAAACGACAGATTGTCACGTGACCCTAGGAAGCACAGGGCAATATGTCCAGGAGAAGAAGAACGCTGGTATGAAAGGGAGGCTTTGAGTACTGGGAATAAGAAACAATTCTGCACCGACAGCAACCGGTACTTGAACTTCGCCCTTGACCCCGTTGAGCGTCACCAGTCTCAAGGTCGTGAATATATTGAGCGTCACCAGTCTCAAGGTCAAGACTATAGTGACCGTAACCAGTCTCAAGGTCGTGAATATATTGAGCGTCACCAGTCTCAAGGTCGTGAATATATTGATCGTCACCAGTCTCAAGGTCGAGACTATAGTGACCGTAACCAGTCTCAAGGTCGTGAATATATTGAGCGTAACCAGTCTCAAGGTCGTGAGTATATTGAGCATGAAAACGCTTGCAAGGATGCGGATTTCAACAGGGCAGGAAACACTGTTGGAGATGTCAAGTATTTCGATCCTCGAATGAACATGTACACACCTGACAATGTATTTCAAGATGAAAACAGAAGGCAATTACCAGGAACCGGGAGCGTATTTCAGCAGAACCTTTGTCACAGAGAAGACGTTAGGAAAGTAGTAGTGCCGACAGATGTTCAACAACTGACGACATCAGAACCTGTATTCCCATTTCCAGACAAATTAGACTGGCTCCATTCTGACAGTTCCTCCTCTTCTCATGTGGCCCAGCAGTCGGATGTCAGTGTTTCAGAATCAGAGGAAGACGACCATATTGTGTCTGTGACGTGTTCAGCCGTAAACAGCAGTCTTCCCCAGCAGAAGATGCCCAAATTAGACGACGGAAGAGCCGATATGTCGGCTAGTTTTCATGATGGTGGTGAAGAAAAGATCATCCAAGGTGGGTATGCCGTTAATTATAGTGGTGATGGGACGGGTGATGGTTTAAAACTTTCTCTTGACAGCAGTAAGTCTGAGAGTTGCAAGAGAGTTCGGGGTTTCAATCAAGTCCAGAGTCATACTATGTGTTGTCTAGGAATCAAAAAGGGTATCTCAACACATGACAAAGATGTCAATATAGAGTTCCCGCAAAACAATCTTAAATCAAAAGACAGCTTAATAGTTTCTTCATCCAGAGAATGTAAGACTTCACATGACATTCTAGCAAAGAAAGACAGCTGCAAAGGACCCACAAACTCGAGACAACACAGTAGAGGGGGTCTTGATGACAGTTTAACTGGAGCTTCACCAGATGTGTCTCAGATTTTAGAGTGGGATTACGAGGAGGAATTTGGTGGAGTGATGCCACTTGATTACCAGGAAAGCCCGATGGCGTCCTCGACTAGTACTGGGATTTCCGAGTCGCAAAGTGACACGCATAGTGAGGTATCTGAACCGAGTGGTGATATCTTTGAGGGGGAAATCCCTTACAATTCTGAAGAAGATTCAGACCACTTCGAGATAATGGATATTGAATTCCAGGGATTCGACCACCTGCCAGCTATGTCAGGCTTTGTCAAGCACCAAGGTGCGACCGTGCCACAACCAGGATTTTCAGACTTGGACTTGAACGAGAACTGTTGGACTCGTATTACAACCAGGACCATTAGCTCAGACTCTTCTCAGGAAACTTTGGTAGCAGAATTGATTGTTGATGCTCCTGAATCTATTGAAGGTAAGGAATTTTGGTGTGATGATAGGTCCTCAACCATCCACTGTGACCGCTTCTTCCGGCCTCATTTAGGCGCGTGATCTACATCTCGCTTAGATTTGATGAGCATTTGAAAACAAGACATTCATTCAAGACAAAACACTGCTGTGTTAGTACACGAAGGAAGACAATGAATCGTTCCCTCCTTGAAGGTATATCTAGTCCACAGATGTAGTGGGGAAAACCTGCAGCCACACAACGAGGGCTCGATGGACGGGAGAAATGATGCAGTTCATCTTGAATTCAACGCAAATGACACAGCAGCAAGAACTTGGAGAACAAGGGACGTACCTTTGTTCCTTCTGTCGACCAGTAATTGGCGTACCAATGCCACAAACAGAGCTGTCTTGCACCCGCTTACTCACCATAGGATAAGGAACTATTCGCTTTAATCTTAGTATAATAAAACAGATGCATTCTACCGTTTTTAGTGAAGTATTTTGCAGGCTGTCACTGTTTTTCCCCCCTAAAATCTGCCAGAATAATTGTGTTCCTAGAATTAGTGCTTACGTAGTCTGTCACTCAACATGCCACTTTTCGTGTTTTACTTACGTCTATTTAGCATGTTACTTTGCTTGTTTTACTAACTTCTTTTTAGCATGTCACTTTGCTAGTTTTTCTTACGTCTAAATAGCATGCCATTTTGCTTGTTTTACTTACGTCTAAATAGCATGCCATTTTGCTTGTTTTACTTACGGCTAAATAGAATAGCATGTCACTTTGCTTGTTTTACTAACTTCTAATTAGCATGTCACTTTGCTTGTTTTATAACTTCCAATTTGCATGTCACTTTGCTTGTTTTATAACTTCCAATTTGCATGCACTTCGTTCGTTTGACTAACTCCCAGCTAGGATGCTCCTTTGCCGCTGTTACTAACTTCCAAAATATATTTAAATAGTCCTACACTTGTGTTAATGTGTAAGAGATACATACGAGGGGAGGTCAGAATGTAATGCACCACACCATTTTCTCCTGAAACTGTTTATTAAAAATGCAAGACATCTTTACATAATGTAAAATGATATGTCATGTAAACATATTTATTACTCAACATAATCCACATCGACTTATGCGCCTTTACGCCAGCGCGAAACAGGTCCACTTGCTTGTACCAATTGTTGTCCATATCGCGTAGCTATTTCTTCATTGAACTAGTTACACCCACATCATCCTCAAAACTTGCCGCACTAAGTACATTTGTAAGTGAACCAAAAAGATGAAAATTAGAGGGAGGCAGATCAGGGCTATAGGGTGGATGTACAGTCCAACCCAATATGGTTATTGCCTCGCGTGTTGTTAGACCTGTGTGAGGGCACACATTGTCGTGAAGGAGAAACAGTTGTGTTGGGTTCATGTCAGGACGAACTCTGCGGAATCGTCAATTGAGTTTGGCTTCATTGTCTTGATGTAAGCTTGCGGATTGATTGTCTCTCCTCTTGACATCACATTCACAAGAATCACAGCTTCATTGTCCCAAAGGACAGTGACCATGACCTTTCCGGTCTAAAGGAGTTTTCTTTAATTTCTTTCTTCGTGGTGGTTGTGGAGGATGCCTCTCCATGGACTGACTTTTTTATCTTAGGCTCAAAATGTTACGCCTATGTTTCATCACCTGTAACAATTCTGGATACAGTTTTGTCTCAATTAGCATCGAAAAGCCCCAACATTTCTTCTTCTTCTTCTTCTTCTTCGTACGCTGTCAGACGTCAAGTTGAATTTGTTCGAAGAAAGCAGCAGTCATCCTGAGGCTGTCGACACTGCAATAGAGCTTGTCTAGTGTTGCCACTGGTGTTGGCCACATGTGCTTTCTCTGGTCCTCGTATGTCGGGCAATTTTGCAACAGATGTTCAGCGATAATTTTCCCTGTACCACAGGTGCATTCGTCAGTGCCACCTATCTTCAGTTTATTGAATAGATGGTACCTCAGTCTGCTGTGGCCTGTGCGGAGTCTGAAGACCATGACCTGCTCTCTTCTGTTCAACTGGTAATAGGCATCATTTTTTGTGTAGCCAGTATGTTCTGTTTCCCATTTAGCCATGTATCTGGCCCTAACAAACCTTTTGGACGCTTCGTAGGTCATACTAGAATCTGGTTGTGGTGGTCTTACACCTTCTCTTGCCAGTCTGTCTGCCTCCTCGTAGCCTTGGACCCAACAATTCAAAAGAAGTGGTTTTTCCTTTGGATTTTGTGTTGATTTGTGGAGACTTCTAGGAACCCATCTTAAGCAAACCTTTGAAAATCTCAGAGTTTTAATAAGTTGAGCTGCACCTCTCTTGCTGACTGAAAGCTACAAGGCCATTCCTTTAATGGTGATTTGCGTATCACTACGAATAATTACATCAGCACGGTTCAACATGTCTGGTCTGGTTGCTGTGGCAGGACGTCAAGATCGCTGCAGATCATGCAGCTCCGTCTGTCTACTGGCTGAAGTTTTAATTCTCTGAGCCCGTCGATTGACTATGCTTCTATCAAATACACAACATCCATACACATCATTCATACACAACATCCATACACAACATCCATACACAACACCCATACACAACATCCATACACACCATACATACACAACACCCATACACAACATCCTTACACAATATTAATACACACCATCCATACACACCGTCCATACACAACATCCATACACAACATCCATACACAACATCCATACAAACATCCATACCTAGCACCCATACACAACACCCATACATAACATCCATACACAACATCCATACACAGCATCCATACACAACATCCATACACAACACCCATACACAACATCCATGCACAACATTAATACACAACACCCATACACAACACCCATACACAACATCCATACACAATATTAATACACAACATCCATACCTAGCACCCATACACAACATCCATACACAAGATCCATACACAACATCCATACACAAGATCCATACACAACATCCATACACAACATCCATACACAACATCCATACACAACATCCATACCTAGCACCCATACACAACATCCATACACAACATCCACACACAACATCCACACACAGCACACATGCGTTAGCGAATATTCACAACAGTTTCTTTCTCTGCAACAAAGAATTCTACAACAATTCCCCATTTGAAACGCATGTTGTTCAGAGGCACCATTTTAACTGTTTATTGAATGCGGTGTAATTTCGTACACACAATCAGCACATTCCACATTTGAGGTGCGCAAAATGTCACGTTTATATCTTTATTATTAGCTAAAATGAATGATGATGTGCATTATCTTATGACCTTCCCTCGTATATATACACACACACTTACTAAATAAACACCTAATTACATGTAACTCACTGGGACACCTAAAAACGCTGAAAGTACCGCTTCCCTCGCACAATCAGATCAACGCATTTAAGAGAAATGAAAAGGCTGAGCCCTTACAACTGACAAGTGGAAGTGAATACTAAGAGCACAGAATGTGATATCATTCAATTCCTTTACAATTAGAAACTAAGAACTAGCAAAGACAAACACAAATATAAAGTACTGGATTGTCTCAAAGTGATACATGGAACATCTTTAAAATCAAAACAAACAAACATAACCTTTGCCAGTTTAAATAGCAATTGCAGGCATTTGCAAAACATCAGAAACACGAATTGCGCTCTTTCTGTGTTTGTAAGCCGCGTCGCGAGTTTGACAGTAACAGCAGAAATGATAAAACATCAGAAACACGAATTGCGCTCTTTCTGTGTTTGTAAGCCGCGAGAGTTTGACAGTAACAGCAGAAATGACAAAACATCAGAAACACGAATTGCGCTCTTTCTGTGTTTGTAAGCCGCGAGAGTTTGACAGTAACAGCAGAAATGACAAAACATCAGAAACACGAATTGCGCTCTTTCTGTGTTTGTAAGCCGCGAGAGTTTGACAGTAACAGCAGAAATGACAAAACATCAGAAACACGAATTGCGCTCTTTCTCTGTTTGTAAGCCGCGTCGCGAGTTGGACAGTTACAGCAGAAATGACAAAACATCAGAAACACGAATTGCGCTCTTTCTGTGTTTGTAAGCCGCGGGAGTTGGACAGTAACAGCAGAAATGACCAAAGAGCCATCTTTCAAGACGCCATGTCTAAGGAGAATTTATCGATTTTTCTGCAGAAATGCCAACACAAACCAAAAACTGCTTGAGCAAATCAACCAACACGATATATGCATTGTCAACTAATTTATTACAAAGACGGATTTGTGATGTAACTACTTCTTTATCTGTCAACAAGGACCACTAATTGCAGTGTTCCATAAGACAAACATGTCTTAGTCAACCTGTACTTCTACAGGTGCATAAGCCACTGTGCTCCGATGTGAGCTGGATATAGCCGGGAGGAGGATTTCCTGCTTAGCGGGCTAGGATCGAGCAGCTTATTACTCCACTATTGAGGGTGGTTAACTGATGTGCAAGTCCATCTTAATAGACTCAAACACTAGACAAAGTAGACCCGCCGCTTGTTAGGCGCCATTTATGCTGCACGTTAACAAACCACCTAACCATAGTCAGGGTTATTCCATGATCCAAAAATAAATGTCCTCTTACGACACGCTCTCTATGGGACATTGGTCCTATTCTTGTCCTTGTTCTACCACATAGATACGTCGGCAAACACATCGGGAAGCCATAACAGGTATTAAGAGCAATTGGTGAAATCACAGATCATATTGAAATAACTACACAATGTGTGGCAGAGCGAACTACACAATAGCGACATCCGGAGAATGTCAAACATCAAGGATGTCCTACAGTACGTCAACCATTCGAAACACCGCTGGGCTGGTTATATAACCAGAAGACAAGATGAAAGATATCCACGCGACAAAAAGATACCTCGGGGACGGCCCCCAACCCGCTGGCGAGGTTCACTAGAAAAATACAACATTCACAACAGACAGACTACTATCACACTGGACGACACGCTCCCGCGACAGAAACAACTGGACCTGAGTTGAAACCCGCTCAAGGGTGACCACCTCTTGACGAAGAACGGGTCGAACTAAGAACTAAGAACTAAGATGTTTGCATTCATAATTGCTGTTCGACAAGAACAAACTGTTGTGTTGCGCCTTAGAACAGGATACAGCCGACTCCACAGTCACATGTACACACAAATAAAGATTGGCAACTCAGCATGTGTACATGCGGACAGGCGCCCCAGACAGCAGAGCACATACTGTAGAACTGCCCCGAATATGATAAACAAAAAACATTTCACTGGCCCATAGAAACAACACTGGAAGAGAAACTTTATGGACCTGTATGTGAACTACAAAAGACAGTGAAGTTTATACAAGAGATAACATTGCAGATTTAGATAATATCTTCAAGTGAAGTTTATACAAGAGACAACATTACAGATTTAGACAATATCTTCAAGTGAAGTTTATACAAGAGATAACATTACAGATTTAGACAATATCTTCAAGTGAAGTTTATACAAGAGATAACATTACAGATTTAGACAATATCTTCAAGTGAAGTTTATACAAGAGATAACATTACAGATTTAGACAATATCTTTAAGTGAAGTTTATACAAGAGATAACATTACAGATTTAGACAATATCTTCAAGTGAAGTTTATACAAGAGATAACATTACAGATTTAGACAATATCTTCAAGTGAAGTTTATACAAGAGATAACATTACAGATTTAGACAATATCTTCAAGTGAAGTTTATACAAGAGATAACATTACAGATTTAGACAATATCTTCAAGTGAAGTTTATACAAGAGATAACATTACAGATTTAGACAATATCTTCAAGTGAAGTTTATACAAGAGATAACATTGCAGATTTAGACAATATCTTCAAGTGAAGTTTATACAAGAGATAACATTACAGATTTAGACAATATCTTCAAGTGAAGTTTATACAAGAGATAACATTACAGATTTAGACAATATCTTCAAGTGAAGTTTATACAAGAGATAACATTACAGATTTAGACAATATCTTCAAGTGAAGTTTATACAAGAGATAACATTACAGATTTAGACAATATCTTCAAGTGAAGTTTATACAAGAGATAACATTACAGATTTAGACAATATCTTCAAGTGAAGTTTATACAAGAGATAACATTACAGATTTAGACAATATCTTCAAGTGAAGTTTATACAAGAGATAACATTACAGATTTAGACAATATCTTCAAGTGAAGTTTATACAAGAGATAACATTACAGATTTAGACAATATCTTCAAGTGAAGTTTATACAAGAGATAACATTACAGATTTAGACAATATCTTCAAGTGAAGTTTATACAAGAGATAACATTACAGATGTAGACAATATTTTAAAGCGAATGAAAGAAGAAGAAGATAATTGTTGTTCAACCTTTGTTGGATACAATAATTTCAGTCCTTATGTCTTGTTGCCGCCTCAGCATTTTAGTTATTGCAAATAACACTAAAAATAGTGGCTATTACTTCAAGCGGACATATTGTTACAATTCTTATACGGTGACACCTTCTCCATTTTCAATATGTTTTCTTGACAGAGGCGTATACATGTCTACAAGATATTACTGAAAATTGATGGCTATATGCTTTCTTTGATCTCTGTTTTGTGTCTCTTTATTTTGTTATTTTCAATGTTGAGCATTGCAGATTTTAATTTAGGAAATCGTATTGTTTTCAAAAGTGGGCGTGTTCGGCATGTTTGTATTTAGAACTTTTTTTAAATGTCAAAAAGTGAGCAAGAATTACAGGAGCTTGTGACAACAATATACAAAATAAGTTAAGAGTTCGGATTGGATATAAACATAAAGAGAACAAACACTATGATACCCGGGAAAAGTCACAAGGAACCATGTATGCAGAGAAAAATAAAAAATCAACTACTTAAACAGGTACAGAGTTTCTCCTATCTAGGTCATATAATAACGGAAGATGGCAGCCGTGAAAAGGAAATCAGAAAGGCCAAGAAGGAATTCAGCAAGATGGGACACATACTGACATCCAAACAGATAAATTATAATTTGAAAATGAAAATTGTCAGGTGTTATGTATACTCGTCACTACTTTATGGCGCAGAAACATGGACAATGAGTATTGAAGCTTTCGAAATGTGGGTATATAGAAGATAGGCCGCATTTCTTGGAAAGAGAAGAAAACAAATGTGGGTATATAGAAGATAGGTCGCATTTCTTGGAAAGAGAAGAAAACAAATGTGGGTATATAGAAGATAGGTCGCATTTCTTGGAAAGAGAAGAAAACAAATGTGGGTATATAGAAGATAGGTCGCATTTCTTGGAAAGAGAAGAAAACAAATGTGGGTATATAGAAGATAGGTCGCATTTCTTGGAAAGAGAAGAAAACAAATGTGGGTATATAGAAGATAGGTCGCATTTCTTGGAAAGACAAGAAAACAAATGTGGGTATATAGAAGATAGGTCGCATTTCTTGGAAAGAGAAGAAAACAAATGTGGGTATATAGAAGATAGGTCGCATTTCTTGGAAAGAGAAGAAAACAAATGTGGGTATATAGAAGATAGGTCGCATTTCTTGGAAAGAGAAGAAAACAAATGTGGGTATATAGAAGATAGGTCGCATTTCTTGGAAAGAGAAGAAAACAAATGTGGGTATATAGAAGATAGGTCGCATTTCTTGGAAAGAGAAGAAAACAAATGTGGGTATATAGAAGATAAGTCGCATTTCTTGGAAAGAGAAGAAAACAAATGTGGGTATATAGAAGATAGGTCGCATTTCTTGGAAAGAGAAGAAAACAAATGTGGGTATATAGAAGATAGGTCGCATTTCTTGGAAAGACAAGAAAACAAATGTGGGTATATAGAAGATAGGTCGCATTTCTTGGAAAGAGAAGAAAACAAATGTGGGTATATAGAAGATAGGTCGCATTTGTTGGAAAGACAAGAAAACAAATGTGGGTATATAGAAGATAGGTCGCATTTGTTGGAAAGAGAAGAAAACAAATATGGAGGTATTCAAAACATTGGTTGGCGGATTGGGGGATAGAAATAATGACCAATATCAGGGTTAGACAGTTAAATTATTTTGGTCATATAACAAGACATACCTCCTTGTTGAAGACCATACTGGAGGGTAGGGGGGAAGGCAGTCGTTCAAGAGGCCGACAGCGTCTTAAGTGGCTGGATAATATGGACTGGAAAAGGTCTCTCAGATTGCCCAATTACGGCAGGAAAGAGAGTACACTGGAAATCTATAGCAGCAGACCTTCGATGCGGAGATAGCACGAGCTGAACTGAACAGTATTTGTTCTGATATTTTTTGTTTATTGCTAGAGCTATAATCTTATTTTCCGAACCTAACACAGCCTAGCACTTAAAACTATTTTATAAACCAAACAGTCTATCTAGCACTATAATCTTATTTTCCAAACCTCAAACAGTCTAGGACTATAATATTATTTTATAAACCTAATACAGTCTAGCACTATAATCTCGTTTTCAGAACCTAACAGTCTAGCACTATAATCTCATTTTACAAATCTCACACAGTCTAGCACTATAATCTTATTTTCCAAACCTCAAACAGTCTAGGACTATAATATTATTTTATAAACCTAATACAGTCTAGCACTCTAGCACTATAATCTTATTTTATAAACCTAACACAGTCTAGTACTATAATCTCGTTTTCAGAACCTAACAGTCTAGCACTATAATCTCATTTTACAAACCTAATACAGTCTAGCACTATAATCTTATTTTCCAAACCTCAAACAGTCTAGGACTATACTATTATTTTATAAACCTAATACAGTCTAGCACTCTAGCACTATAATCTTATTTTATAAACCTAACACAGTCTAGCACTATAATCTCGTTTTCAGAACCTAACAGTCCAGCACTATAATCTCATTTTACAAACCTAACACAGTCTAGCACTATAATATTATTTTATAAACCTAACAGCCTAGCACTATAATCTCATTTTCAGAACCTAAGTCTAGCACAATAATCTCACTTTACAAACCTAACACAGTCTAGCACTATAATTTTATTTTCCGAACCTAACAGTCTAGCACTATAATTTTATTTTCCGAACCTAACAGTCTAGCACATTTAGTCTCCGGTGCTTGGGATGGTCTAGAAGTATCTGAAATTGTTCGGCGTGCTGTAAGATTATGTTGTCTTGTCTGTCGTACACTGGAATTCTCAGTAATGCTTTCCAGATCATTGAGTTTTGTTCTTTTTAAGAAGAGCGTTTATTCAAATACGTTTATTTGAAAACGCTTTATTTTAAAAAAGTTTGTTTTTGCTGCTTAAGATCCAGCTGTGATGCAAGATTCTCAGACTGTTTTTTAAAGCTGTATGTTTATATCTCTTTTATGATATGCTTGTTCGCTCTTCGTATGGTACGAGTCCAGTTTTTTTCGTGATTAGCATTTTGAGTCTAGCCCACAATTGTGTTCTCAATTTGTGATTTGTCCATGCCATGCGGTTTAACTCCTACATAGCCAAAGGGAAAAATTGAGTGCACACTGGGGATAGAATGATAGAGTACCAGAGAGTCATCATAACCTTAGGCTAGGAATGCAGAGAATGGAGCAACAGGAGAGCGGAGCACGAGGTAAATCAGCTGATAACCGAGAACACCCAGGAGAGTGACGCTGTCATATACACCGACGGATCAGTCGTGCGCAGTCGGACATCAGGCTGGGGTTTCTCGGCTAGAATGAAAGGACAAGTCGCTGCTGAGTGGGACACCAGGCTGGGGTTTCTCGGCTATAGTGAGAAGAGAGGTCATTGCTCAGCGCAGTAGGGCATACATGTCAACAACCTCCAGTATGAGAATGGAGACGGAAGCAGTGACCTCAACACTGAGATGGATATCTGTGACTTCTATAATAAAGGCAGTCATCGTGACTTCAGAAAGTACAGAAAGGATGGCTTAGGTACGAGTGGATTGCAGCTGTTGAGGACTCAAACCTCCAGGCGCTGACCTGGATCTACTGTCCTGCTCATGCTGGGGTTCAGGACAATGAAAGAACTGACATCATGGCTTCACAAGCTACCATCATGGGCATATTAGTGATGGACAGAAGTAACATTTTGAAATCAATCAATAATCAATGATCGACTGCTGGATGAGCACATCGCAATAGATGAAGCAGCAATCCACAGACTGCAAAGTTTCGACATTAAACGAGGTTCGCGCGGAGTGGGGCGCAGGAGAGGACGGCGCAGGAGAGTGTACAACCAGCGAGCTACAGGGACCATCAGCATCCATACCTTACGCCATTTGATGAGAGAGACTGAGCACCTATGGGTATGACAGGAGTGCAGTAACGTCGATTCTTAGAAACAGAAACACCTACATAACTTGGGATATCTTGCTTTCTTCTCCCCTGCCAATTAAGTTTGAGATTAGCAAGGTGTTTTTTGTATTGTTACATAGGGGTAAGGTGGTTTATATTGTTTTCTGATCATATTCTTGGAGTTACTAGTTTTTGAACAGTTTTCGAGGGAGGTTACATAATTATGCCATCTCACTCAAGCTGTCTGGATATTTTGTTTCTGATATTTTTTTCTTCTGAAGTCCACTTGAGCAGGTTATCTGTATAAAAAGGATGTTGTGGAGATATTTTTGGATGCTGGATATCATTTATGTACGCATGAAATAGTGTGGGGAAGGGGAGACAACGTTAGGGGGATATCTTGTTGGATTATTTATTGTTCTAATTGGTTTGGCATTGTACTTGCACTTTGTTGCTGTTTAACTTTAACTTCAGCATGCTCCAGGCTGTTCTTGTACTTATTTTTGCTGGGCTGGTATTTAGTTGTAACTTCGACATACTCATGTGTTGTCCTTTCACGTGTTTTTGCCTGGCTGGTATTTAGTTGTAACTTCGACATACTCATGTGTTGTCCTTTCACGTGTTTTTGCTGGGCTGCTATTTAGTTGTAACTTCGACATACTCATGTGTCGTCCTTTCACGTGTTTTTGCTGGGCTGGTATTTAGTTGTAACTTCGACATACTCATGTGTCGTCCTTTCACGTGTTTTTGCCTGGCTGCTATTTAGTTGTAACTTCGACATACTCATGTGTCGTCCTTTCACGTGTTTTTGCCTGGCTGCTATTTAGTTGTAACTTCGACATACTCATGTGTCGTCCTTTCACGTGTTTTTGCTGGGCTGGTATTTAGTTGTAACTTCGACATACTCATGTGTCGTCCTTTCACGTGTTTTTGCTGGGCTGGTATTTAGTTGTAACTTCGACATACTCATGTGTCGTCCTTTCACGTGTTTTTGCTGGGCTGGTATTTAGTTGTAACTTCGACATACTCATGTGTCGTCCTTTCACGTGTTTTTGCCTGGCTGCTATTTAGTTGTAATTTCGACATACTCATGTGTCGTCCTTTCACGTGTTTTTGCCTGGCTGCTATTTAGTTGTAACTTCGACATACTCATGTGTCGTCCTTTCACGTGTTTTTGCCTGGCTGCTATTTAGTTGTAACTTCGACATACTCATGTGTTGTCCTTTCACTTTCCCTCTTGCTGTTGTGTTATTTAGATAGTGACCAGTCCAATTTTTGCATTCTTGAGCATACTCAATTTTTCAGTTGATCAACTTTGAGCCAATACGACCAGACTTTGTCAGATACCATATGTATATCCTACTCTACTGCTAGGGCATGTTTACCTTCTTTGAGAGGATTTATTAACCTCAGCTAAGTAGATTCAATCCTCAATTTGAATTATGTAAGAACATTGGATGTACCGATGTCTAATTTAACTGCAGGCAATAAAGAAAACCAACATTAGTAAACGTCAGGAATTTAAAAATAACATTAAAAAAATCAAGCTACCTATGGAATGCAATACATTACGGGCAGTATTAGAGAGCTGTGGACGACAAGGATAAATACTATCACTATACCATAAGACGAAACATGTATTAGGAACAATTGGTGAACTCAAAAGTGATAATGAAATAGTCAGTCGATGTGTCTATTCATAATTGCTGTTTAACCTGTACACGGTCAAAATAATAATAGCAGGCAGTCGTATTGCATCCATTAATGTAGGTTTCCACACAGGAAGAGACGAATTCAAGGTCCAGCTCCAACATCAGCTGCAACTCTTACAACTCCACTTCCAGCTCCTAATACAACTCCAACTCCAACCCCAGCCCCAGCCCCAGCTCTAGATCCAAGTTCAGTTCCCAGCTCCACCTACAACTCTATCCCCAGTTCCAACTCCAGCTCCTAATACAACTCCAACTCGAACTCCAATTCCAGCCCCAGCTCCAGCCTCAGCCTCAGCCCCAGCTCCAACCCCAGCCCCGTTCCAGCTCTAGATCCAAGTTCAGTTCCCAGCTCCACCTACAACTCTATCTCCAGTTCCACCTCCAGCTCCTAATACAACTACAACTCCAACCCCAGCCCCAGCCCCAGCCCCAGCTCTAGATCCAAGTTCAGTTCCCAGCTCCACCTACAACTCTATCCCCAGTTCCAACTCCAGCTCCTAATACAACTCCAACTCGAACTCCAATTCCAGCCCCAGCTCCAGCCCCAGCCTCAGCCCCAGCTCCAACCCTAGCCCCGTTCCAGCTCTAGATCCAAGTTCAGTTCCCAGCTCCACCTACAACTCTATCTCCAGTTCCACCTCCAGCTCCTAATACAACTCCAACTCCAACTCCAACCCCAGCCCCAGCTCCAGCCCCAGCACTGGATCCAAGCTCAGCTCCCAGCTCTACCTACAACTATCTCCAGTTCTACCTCCAGCTCCTAATACAACTCCAACTTGAACTCCAATTCCAGCCCCAGCTCCAGCCCCAGCTCCAACCCCAGCCCCAGCCCCAGCACTGGATCCAAGCTCAGCTCCCAGCTCTACCTACAACTATCTCCAGTTCCACCCACAGCTCCTAATACAACTCCAACTCCAACCCTAGCCCCAGCCCCAGTTCTAGATCCAAGTTCAGCTCCCAGCTCCACCTACACCTCTATCTCCAGTTCCACCTCCAGCTCCTAATACAACTCCAACTCCATTCCAACTCCAACCCCAGCCCCAGCCCCAGCTTTAGATCCAAGTTCAGCTCCCAGCTCCACCTCTAGCTCCTAATACAACTCCATTCCAACTCCAACCCCAGCCCCAGACCCAGCTCTAGATCCAAGTTCAGCTCCCAGCTCCACCTCCAGGTCCTAATGCAACTCCAACTCAAGTTGTATTTCATCATTTGTGATGCGGTCTTTGTAGGTGACAGTTAGGAGTCCTCTAAAACATCTCATCTCTAGGGCCTGGATTCTCCTCTGGAGGTCTGCTGTAATAGTCCATGTTTCGCAGGTGTAGAGAAATATAGAAAAAAACAGTGAGCTCATTAGTCTGATCTTTATGGCGAGGGAGAGTCGTTTTTCTTTCCATTAATGTTTAAATCGTGCACGCGCTGCTGTTGTTTGTGCTTTTCAGGCCAGGACCTCTTGTTTTCACCCTCATCACTGATTGTTGAGCCCAGATATTTACAGGTTCACTGTTTCAGGATCATATTCATTAAGCTTACTTAACTTAACGTCTTTGTACTGGTTTAGAAGACTGCGCAGAGTCTGTATACAACCAGATTCATTTACATCACCTTGCTCTAAAAGCTATGCGCATCCATTTTATTCTTAAATGCATTAACTGTCACTTCTTCCACTACCTCCCGTGGCAATGCATTTCAAGCATTCACCATTACTTTGATCATAGTTTTGATTCCTTCAGTGCTGTTGGTCATCAACTTTGTCGTTTCTACGTTTATCAATTCTCCAGAGTTTGGCATAAATAAAACCACATTGACGACAAAGACTTTGGTAATAAATAAGCAACATAGGAAAATAAATATAATTATCAACGGAGAACAAGTACAGAAGTTTACATACATCAGGCAAACCATATCAGAAGACCCCCGAAGACAGACGAACATTTGGACAAGGATTGCATTGGCAGAAAAGGTTTAAAGAAAGAAAAAAACTTTGAAAATGCTAACTTCAAAGAGTAATAGAACAGAACGGAGGCAAAGAATAATCCCTACTCATGTATGACCAATTGCACTGTATGGAGCTGAAACATGAAATCTAGCAAAGCAGGATAAAAAAAACAAACTTGGAAGCGGGATCAAGATGCTGAGCAGCGCATGAGCTGCAGTGGTCAGCGTCCCATAGCTGACTGCTAACATTAGGGCCAGCGAACCAGAGCTACCAAGACCCTTCTACACCTCCACGCGGTGATCCTGGATTAAATATCGCAGCAGAGCAGACTGGCTAAGTAGAAGGAATCAAAGAGGAAATGTAAACCCGGTACTCAAAAAATGCTTGCTGAAGTCGGATGTGTTGGACCGAAAGGTGCAAATATCGCAGTCAAGCTGTACACTACGACACAACGCATTCCGTTCTCTGGACTACATTCTGCTACTTAAGTCCTTTCAGGGTTTGGTAGCGGGAGATTGAGAACGAACGAAGACAAGACAAGCCAAACTTGGAAGCGTTTGAAATATTGTGTTAAATAAGAGTTTCTCCCTGCTCTTATTAGAATATATTTCATGTTTCGATGTTTATGAAAGGGCTTTAGTAGCAGAATGTAGTCCAGATCACGGAATGCGTTGTGTCATAGTTTACAGCTTGACTGCGATATTTGCACCTTTTGGTCCATCATCCGACTTCAGCAAGCATGTTTTGAGTACTGGGTTAGCATTCCCTCTTCGATCCCGTCTCCTTAGCCAGTCTGCTCTGTTGCAGCCTATTATCCAGGATCACCGCGTGGAGGTGTAGAAGGGTCTTGGCAGCTCTGGTTCGCTGGCCCTGACGCTGGCAGTCAGCTTTGGGTCGCTGACCACTGCAGCTCATGCGCTGCTCAGCATCTTGATCCCAACATGTATATAAGAACATGCTGGTCATATGTGTATGGTAGCGACTTCAAATGAAAACTTTAGAAGTGGGATACAAATTAGAATAATCATGTCATTTCATTGTATCTTGTTAATATGGTTGCTAAGGATGTTAAGAGTGTCCTGCAGGCACCATCGGGGTGCAGACGAACAACATGACGTGATAATTGCAAGTAAAAGATGATCACCCCACTTTTTACGGGCACCGTTATTTTTCAGTAGCGAAAGGGTGAAAACTATCTAAATTTAACGGCAAATTAAGATCAATTACGGTGATGCATGCGGTTAACTCCTGCAAGTGTATGACTGGAGTAGGAAGTTACAAAACCTCATGAGTTATGTGGCGAACTGTTCATGACCGGGTCAGACACACCGAGTAGTGAATCCAGAGTCGATTGCAGCCGTTGACTGCTTCGTAAAGGAAAATAGCCATTGTCTGTGGACTGACATCAGGACACTCTTGACATAATTAGCAACCGTATTGACAATTTACAATATAGATGCATGATTTTTCTCATTTATATCCCACAGTTAAGGTGTTCACTTGAATCCCCTTCGTATATAGCCAAGAAAATAGAAGACGAATGTGGCAGTTAAGAACCTTCATACAGGACATCTAATAACTAAGGCTTTTCTCTACTTTCTTTCAGATGCAGAAACGGGAGATGACGGAGTCAAGGTACGTTTTTTTCTTGGATATAATTGATATTTAATATTATAATATTTGGTCAAATGCCCTGCTTTCGTACTAAGTGCAGTAACGCATCCTGGTCTGTAGGAGAACATGGCGTACTACAATCTTAGAATGTATTACTTTATGAAATCAATTATTAAAGAATGTCTTTCACGCATTATATGTTCATATTAATGTATTATTATTATTTTACAATACTGGTAAACATTATCAAATCAAATCACAATTGAAAAATATGTTAACAATCTTCCCGATCTATCATGGCATCCTGTCCCGTTCTATGGAGTTCGTGCATTGTGCTAGGATTCTTCAACAAATATGGAGCAGAACAGAGGACTTTTGGGTTACACCATGTAAGATTATGTTGATTCTTCGATTAAACTAAACTAAACTAAACTAAACTAAACTAAACTGAACTAAACTGAACTGAACTGAGCTGAGCTGAGCTGAGCTGAGCTGACCGGCGCGGCGCGGAACGGAACGGAAGGGAAGGGAACGGAACGGAACTGACCGGGACCTAGACTAGATCAAATTAAAGCACGTCGCACCGGTCGGTGCATAGGCCATTGCGAACATCCCGCCAGAATGAACGGCCGTGACCTCTAATGTCTGTAACATTATCATTAATCTGTGCTTCTGCTTTGGTGGCTCGGGCTTGGCAATTGTTGAGTTTAGACTTCTTTTTTTTCTTCTTCTGTTGTCTCTGTTGTGATCCATTCTTTGCGTTGGATTCTCTTTAATGCTGCAGTTTCTTCACATGCCTGATTGCACATCTCTTTAGCCTGGTCCTACATATCATTAATGTCCATCTATTCGTCCTTAAATAGCTCTTGGTATCTGTTGTTAAGTTTTGAGGTGTACTTTATACCTCGTTCTCCTTGCGCCCTGTACTGGGTACTTTTTTAGTTTGAACTGCAAGATCTCCACCAGCATGTGGTGGTCTGACACTATGTCTGCACCTCGCTTTACTCTTACATCTTGTAGTGTACTTTTAGAAGCTTGACTGACACAGATGTGATCAATCCGATTTTCCGTTACATAGTCTGGAGATCTCCATGTGGCCTTATGTATCTTTTTATGTGGAAGTCTGGAGATCTCCATGTAGCCTTATGTATCTTCTTGTGTGGAAGTCTGGAGATCTCCATGTGGCCTTATGTATCTTCTTGTGTGGAAGTCTGGAGATCTCCATGTGGCCTTATGTATCTTCTTGTGTGGAAGTCTGGAGATCTCCATGTGGCCTCATGTATCTTCTTGTGTGGAAGTCTGGAGATCTCCATGTGGCCTTATGTATCTTTTTATGTGGAAGTCTGGAGATCTCCATGTAGCCTTATGTATCTTCTTGTGTGGAAGTCTGGAGATCTCCATGTGGCCTTACGTATCTTCTTGTGTGGAAGTCTGGAGATCTCCATGTGGCCTTATGTATCTTCTTGTGTGGAAGTCTGGAGATCTCCATGTGACCTTATGTATCTTCTTGTGTGGAAGTCTGGAGATCTCCATGTGGCCTTATGTATCTTCTTGTGTGGAAGTCTGGAGATCTCCATGTGGCCTTATGTATCTTCTTGTGTGGAAGTCTGGAGATCTCCATGTGTCCTTATGTATCTTCTTGTGTGGAAGTCTGGAGATCTCCATGTGGCCTTATGTATCTTTTTATGTGGAAGTCTGGAGATCTCCATATGGCCTTATGTATCTTTTTATGTGGAAGTCTGGAGATCTCCATGTGGCCTTATGTATCTTTTTATGTGGAAGTCTGGAGATCTCCATGTGTCCTTATGTATCTTTTTATGTGGAAGTCTGGAGATCTCCATGTGGCCTTATGTATCTTTTTATGTGGAAGTCTGGAGATCTCCATATGGCCTTATGTATCTTTTTATGTGGAAGTCTGGAGATCTCCATGTGGCCTTATGTATCTTTTTATGTGGAAGTCTGGAGATCTCCATGTGGCCTTATGTATCTTTTTATGTGGAAGTCTGGAGATCTCCATGTGGCCTTATGTATCTTTTTATGTGGAAGTCTGGAGATCTCCATGTGGCCTTATGTATCTTTTTATGTGGAAGTCTGGATATCTCCATGTGGCCTTATGTATCTTTTTATGTGGAAGTCTGGAAATCTCCATGTGGCCTTATGTATCTTTTTATGTGGAAGTCTGGAGATCTCCATGTGACCTTATCTATCTTCTTGTGTGGAAGTCTGGAGATCTCCATGTGGCCTTATGTATCTTCTTGTGTGGAAGTCTGGAGATCTCCATGTGACCTTATGTATCTTCTTGTGTGGAAATCTGGAGATCTCCACGTGACCTTATGTATCTTTTGGTGTGGAAGTCTGGAGATCTCCACGTGACCTTATGTATCTTCTTGTGTGGAAGTCTGGAGATCTCCACGTGACCTTATGTATTTTCTTGTGTGGAAGTCTGGAGATCTCCACGTGACCTTATGTATCTTCTTGTGTGGAAGTCTGGAGATCTCCACGTGACCTTATGTATCTTCTTGTGTGGAAGTCTGGAGATCTCCAAGTGACCTTATGTATCTTCTTGTGTGGAAGTCTGGAGATCTCCACGTGACCTTATGTATCTTCTTGTGTGGAGGTCTGGAGATCTCCACGTGACCTTATGTATCTTCTTGTGTGGAAGTCTGGAGATCTCCACGTGACCTTATGTATCTTCTTGTGTGGAAGTCTGGAGATCTCCACGTGACCTTATGTATCTTCTTGTGTGGAAGTCTGGAGATCTCCACGTGACCTTATGTATCTTCTTGTGTGGAAACGTGCTTCATCCAATTATCATTTTGTGTAGGGCACATAACTCTGCAAACATTTCTCCATTTATGTTTCTCTGTCCAATTTCTTGTCTTCCCATAATCTGTTCGTAACTCATTTGTCTGCTCCCAATTAAGCATAAACTTATGAATATTAAGATATTTGATATCAGATATTGTATCATGGGGCATCAGTTAGGGTAACATTGATATCAGTTATTGTAACATGGGGGCATCAGTTAGCGTAACATTGATATCAGTTATTGTAACATGGGGCATCAGTTAGGGTAACATTGATATCAGTTAGGGTAAAACTGATATCAGTTATTGTAACATGGGGCATCAGTTAGGGTAACATTGATATCAGTTAGGGTAACATTGATATCAGTTAAGGTAACATTGATATCAGTTACGGTAACATTGATATCAGTTATTGTATCATGGGGCATCAGTTAGGGTAACATTGATATCAGTTATTGTAACATGGGGGCATCAGTTAGCGTAACATTGATATCAGTTATTGTAACATGGGGCATCAGTTAGGGTAACATTGATATCAGTTAGGGTAAAACTGATATCAGTTATTGTAACATGGGGGCATCAGTTAGGGTAACATTGATATCAATTAGGGTAACATGGACATCAGTTAGGGTAACATTGATATCATTTAAGTTAACATTGATATCAGTTATGGTAACATGGGGGCATCAGTTAGGGTAACATTGATATCAGTTAGGGTAAAACTGATATCAGTTATTGTAACATGGGGGCATCAGTTAGGGTAACATTGATATCAATTAGGGTAACATGGACATCAGTTAGGGTAACATTGATATCATTTAAGTTAACATTGATATCAGTTATGGTAACATGGGGGCATCAGTTAGGGTAACATTGATATCAGTTAGGGTAACATGGGGGCATTAGTTGGGGTAACATTGATATCAATTAAGGTAACATGGACATCAGTTAGGATATTATTGATATCAGTTAGGGTAACATTGATATCAGATAGGGTAACATTGATATCAGTTATTGTAACATGGGGGCATCAGTTAGGGTAACATGGGGCATAAGTTAGGGTAACATTGGGGCATCAGTTAGGGTAACATTGATATCAGTTAGGGTAACATTGATATCAGTTATTGTAACATGGGGCATCAGTTAGGGTAACATTGATATCAGTTAGGGCAACATTGATATCAGTTAGGGTAACATTGATATAAGTTACGGTAACATTGATATCACTTATTGTAACATGGGGCATCAGTTAGGGTAACATTGATATCAGTTATTGTAACATGGGGGCATCAGTTAGCATAACATTGATATCAGTTATTGTAACATGGGGGCATCAGTTAGGGTAACATTGATATCAATTAGGGTAACATGGACATCAGTTAGGGTAACATTGATATGATTTAAGTTAACATTGATATCAGTTATGGTAACATGGGGGCATCAGTTAGGGTAACATTGATATCAGTTAGGGTAACATGGGGGCATCAGTTAGGGTAACATTGATATCAATTAGGGTAACATGGACATCAATTAGGATATTATTGATATCAGTTAGGGTAAAATTGATATCAGATAGGGTAACATTGATATCAGTTATTGTAACATGGGGGCATCAGTTAGGGTAACATGGGGCATAAGTTAGGGTAACATTGGGGCATCAGTTAGGGTAACATTGATATCAGTTAGGGTAACATTGATATCAATTAGGGTAACATGGGGGCATCATTTAGGGTAACATTGATATCACTTAGGGTAACATGAGGCATCAGTTAGGGTAACATTGATATCAATTAGGGTAACATTGATATCAGTTAGGGTAATATTGATATCAATTAGGGTAACATGGGGGCATCAGTTAGGGTAACATGGGGACATCAGTTAGGGTAACATGAGGGCATCAGTTAGGGTAACATGGGGGCATCAGTTAGGGTAACATGGGGGCATCAGTTAGGGTAACATGGGGGCATCAGTTAGGGTAACATGGGGGCATCAGTTAGGGTAACGTGGGGATATAAGTTATTGTAACATGGGGCATCAGTTAGGGTAACATTGATATCAGTTAGGGTAACATTGATATCTGTTAGGGTAACATGAACATCAGTTAGGGTAACATTGATATCAATTAGGGTAACATGGGACATCAGTTAGGGTAACATGGGGCATCAGTTTGGGTAACATTGATATCAGTTAGGGTAACATTGATATCAGTTATTGTAACATGGGGCATCAGTTAGGGTAACATTGATATCAGTTAGGGCAACATTGATATCAGTTAGGGTAACATTGATATCAGTTACGGTAACATTGATATCACTTATTGTAACATGGGGCATCAGTTAGGGTAACATTGATATCAGTTATTGTAACATGGGGGCATCAGTTAGGGTAACATTGATATCAGTTATTGTAACATGGGGGCATCAGTTAGGGTAACATTGATATCAATTAGGGTAACATGGACATCAGTTAGGGTAACATTGATATGATTTAAGTTAACATTGATATCAGTTATGGTAACATGGGGGCATCATTTAGGGTAACATTGATATCAGTTAGGGTAACATGGGGGCATCAGTTAGGGTAACATTGATATCAATTAGGGTAATATGGAGATCATTTAGGATATTATTGATATCAGTTAGGGTAACATTGATATCAGATAGGGTAACATTGATATCAGTTATTGTAACAAGGGGGCATCAGTTAGGGTAACATGGGGCATAAGTTAGGGTAACATTGGGGCATCAGTTAGGGTAACATTGATATCAGTTAGGGTAACATTGATATCAGTTATTGTAACATGGGGCATCAGTTAGGGTAACATTGATATCAGTTAGGGTAACATTGATATCAGTTAGGGTAACATGGGGGCATCAGAAAAGGTAACATTGATATCAGTTAGGATAACATGGGGCATCAGTTAGGGTAACATTGATATCAGTTAGGGTAACATGGGGCATCAGTTAGGGTAACATGGGACATTAGTTAGGGTAACATTGATATCAATTAGGGTAATATTGATATCAGTTAGGGTAACATTGATATCAATTAGGGTAACATGGGGGCATCATTTAGGGTAACATTGATATCAGTTAGGGTAACATGAGGCATCAGTTAGGGTAACATTGATATCAATTAGGGTAACATTGATATCAGTTAGGGTAATATTGATAACAATTAGGGTAACATGGGGGCATCAGTTAGGGTAACATGGGGACATCAGTTAGGGTAACATGAGGGCATCAGTTAGGGTAACATGGGGGCATCAGTTAGGGTAACATGGGGGCATCAGTTAGGGTAACATTGGGGCATCAGTTAGGGTAACATGGGGCATCAGTTAGGGTAACATGGGGGCATCAGTTAGGGTAACATGGGGGCATCAGTTAGGGTAACATGGGGGCATCAGTTAGGGTAACATGGGGGCATCAGTTAGGGTAACATTGGGGCATCAGTTAGGGTAACATGGGGCATCAGTTAGGGTAACATGGGGGCATCAGTTAGGGTAACATGGGGGCATCAGTTAGGGTAACATGGGGGCATCAGTTAGGGTAACATGGGGGCATCAGTTAGGGTAACGTGGGGATATAAGTTATTGTAACATGGGGCATCAGTTAGGGTAACATTGATATCAGTTAGGGTAACATTGATATCGGTTAGGGTAACATGAACATCAGTTAGGGTAACATTGATATCAATTAGGGTAACATGGGACATCAGTTAGGGTAACATGGGGCATCAGTTTGGGTAACATTGGACATCAGTTAGGGTAACATTGATATCAATTAGGGTAACATGGGACATCAGTTAGGGTAACATTGGACATCAGTTAGGGTAACATTGATATCAATTAGGGTAACATGGGACATCAGTTAGGGTAACATTGGACATCAGTTAGGGTAACATTGATATCAATTAGGGTAACATGGGACATCAGTTAGGATAACATGGGACATCAGTTAGGGTAACATGTGGCATAAGTTATTGAAACATGGGGCATCAATTAAGGTAACATGGGACATCAGTTAGGGTAACATGGGGCATAAGTTATTGTAACATGGGGAATCAGTTAGGGTAACATCGGACATCAGGTAGGGTAACATTTATATCAATTAGGGTAACATGGGGCATCAGTTAGGGTAACATTGATATCAATTAGGGTAACACGAGGGCATCAGTTAGGGTAACTTGGACATCAGTTAGGGTAACATTGATATCAATTAGGGTAACATGTACATCAGTTAGGGTAACATGGACATCAGTTAGGGTAACATGGACATCAGTTAGGGTAACATGGGGCATCAGTTAGGGTAACATGGATATCAGTTAAGGTAACATGGGGATATCAGTTAAAGTAAGATGGGGGCATCAGTTAGGGTAACATGGGTTTCAGTGATGGTGATATGGGGGCATCAGTTAGGGAAACATGGGGGCATCAGTTAGGGTAACATGGGAGCATCAATTAGGGTAAGATGGACATCAGTTAGGGTAACATTGAGGCATAATTTAGGGTAACATGAGGGCATCAGTAAGGGTAAATGGGGGCATCAGTTAGGGTAACATGGGGCCATCAAGTTAGGGTAACATGAGGGCATCAGTCAGGGTAACATGGGGCATCAGTTAGGGAAACATGGGGGCATCAGGTAGGGTAACATGGGGCATCAGTTAGGGTAACATTGATATCAGTTAGAGTAACATGGGGCATCAGTTAGGGAAACATGGGGGCATCAGTTAGGGTAACATGGGGCATCAGTTAGGGAAACATGGGGGCATCAGTTAGGGTAACATGGGGCATCAGGTAGGGTAACATGGGGCATCAGTTAGGGTAACATTGATATCAGTTAGAGTAACATGGGGCATCAGTTAGGGTAACATGGGGCATCAGTTAGGGTAACATGGGGCATCAGTTAGGGTAACATTGACATCAGTTAGAGTAACATGGGGCATCAGTTAGGGTAACATGGGGCATCAGTTAGGGTAACATGGGGCATCAGTTAGGGTAACATGGGGCATCAGTTAGGGTAACATTGACATCAGTTAGAGTAACATGGGGCATCAGTTAGGGTTACGTGTGGGCTAGTGACTGGGAGGATACCGTGTGAGTTAGCATCAAGTCAAGTCAGGTCATCCCGTAAACGGTCAGGTCGTTAAGGGACACATGAAGACATCCCCACAACTCCCCACCTCTCTTCTCTGTCAGCCTGTGCCTCTTCTGGTTGAAGATTGATGCATTCTTTTATGGTGTCCTCCACCTCTTTTTGGGGCGGCCTTTTCGTCGTCCGCCTTGCATCTTTTCCTGGAAGATCGTTTTTGCAAGACCATTTTATCTCGATATGTGACCGTACCAAGCGAGTTTCCGTCTTATGACAGTTGCCAAGAGGTCTTCAAAAGGCTCTATTGCTGTTTTAATTATTTCTTGCATTTCCTCATTTGTAACTCGATCTTTGTATGTGTATGTGTATTTTTTTATATGTACGCATTAATCCGATGTTCGTGCATAGTGCTAACCGCTTATCTTACCAGATTTTGTTAAGCGATTTGTTTAAGATTTTGTTTATGTATTCTTTCCTTCTTCTTGGATTCCCTAGTTCAATGTGCGTTTTTGCTCGTTGTCACTGACAAAGACATTTTGGTCGTAACATTGGTTTAATTTATGTTTTTATTTATGTTATAATTGATTTGATCTATTTATGCTTTTTAACACTTCATTGTAATCGACAGCGCCACTGCAGCCTTGTTTTATTTCAGCGTCATTTGGAGCTAACTTACATTTTCTGTTATTTCCAGCAACTCGGCCAGTCAGCAGGAGGGAGTCTCAGTCAAGCAGTGCCCAAGGCTCCTGATGATGATGATTTTAACAGTGACCTCATCGGAAACGCAGAAGATGAGCGTATTGAGGCTGATCAAGTGTACGGCCATGAATCTAAAACATCCCCTAACGTTGCTGTTACTGAAACCTTGACAGTTTCTATCACTGAAGAAGGATTTCGTGAGGGTGATGCTGATGGTGGACATGGAGATAGTCCTGCAAAACCCGATTCACTGGGGGATTCAAAGTCTCCTGTAGGCAAAGAAGGAGACTTTCAAGACGCGAAAAGCCCAAACAAAGACGAGGCAACTCAACAGAACAAGTCTAGGAACAGGAGACCTGTTACAATGACAAAAAAAAGATCTGAGAATGTAGATCATAAAATGCCAAACACGAATGTCGCTTCACGACTTGCTGACTACATCAAAGCCCCAGTTCCAGTTAAAACAAAGGAAGAGAAAGAGAAAGAGGCGCAGAAGAAACAGAACAAAAACATGAAGAATGCAAGTCAAAAACACTCGAGTATATCAGAAATGAGCAGTTCCAGGTCTAGATTGAACTTAAGTAGAGCTTCTTCTTTTGATAAGATGGATGACGACTCTCATAGAATGAAAGACGAAAAACAGGAGCCAGCAAGGCCAATTATTAAAAGAACACCGCGCAAATCTAAATGGGACAACATTATGTCCCAGATTGAAGCCAACAAGGATTCAGCCAAACCCAAGCCGATTTCTGAAATCAAGAGCTCGTTGTCGGCATATCTTCATGCACCTCCAGGACAGCCCCTCTCACCTGAAGGCGACAATATCACAGACCAACCCCCCAAACATCCTAGAAAGGAATTTAAGTCAAAAATTAAGGAGCTCCCACCTCCACCTCCTAAAATTGACTTCAGTAAGATTAAGAGCAAACTTAACGTCCCAACAGCTGCATCAGCCATCAAGGCAATGCCACGGAAGGAGAAGACAGACAACAAAACTTCCAGAGAGAGCCACGCCACGCTAACGTCAGAAGCAGAAGGTCATAATGCCACCGGGAACATTAGAAAGATGTCCGAGAGTAGTGTCAGCCTGTCAGTTCATCCTGTGACTGAAGGAGGTGATTCTGCCATGGGAAGCCACACAGATCTCAGCGTTCAAGGCAATAAATCTGACATTGATGCCCAGCATAAGGAAGGTAAGTTGATAAATTTGTTGGTTGGTTTGTTAGTTTGTTCGTTGGTTGGTTACTGATCTAGCAGTGTGGGGCACCTGTTCTTTAGCCAAAAGCCGGATAGCGGTATCTGCAAGTGTTTGTCACCGTTTTTAGTTCCGTTCAAAGGGAGCCGTGGAGCGCAGTGGTTAGCGCGCTGGCTCTGCATCTGAGTGGTCCTGGGTTCATTCCCCAGTTGAGGCGGTAATGATTTTAGACCGCAATGGCTCCCGGGTCGACCCAGCCTTAAATGGGTACCGGTTCAGTCCGGGAAGTAAAAGCGGCGAGGGAGAGGAGATTGTTACCGCCCTCATATAGCCGAGCCTTTGAAATGTGGGATCGCTAACACCTCACACCCCTACAGCAGTAATGCTATGGGTTACTTTACTTGACTTTACAAAGTGTTCCATTTGTCTGGCCTCAGAGGAAGAAGCCCTTTCCTAACACTGGCAAGCGTTCGCATATTCAAAAAGATGGTGCTCAACAGTTTCACAGGGATGTGGGCACAGCCCGGAACTCTGGAGTATGTTCTGGTTTGATTCTGTTCAAGTGACTGTTAAGTTGTATGTGTTGAGTGTGAAGACGGAAAATTATGGTGCTTTGATCTCTCCTCTTCAGGAGATTGATGTTGCCTGTGGGATTTGGGAAGGTCATATGTTTGTGGAAGTCTCTCCCAGTATTTCCCATTACCAATCTATTGAGCCAGGCCTCTTTGTCCGCATTCTTCGGGAGTTGGTTTAGTGTCTGTATGGTTATTGGTGTGTATTGTTGTTCTTAACTTGATTTCTGGCAAAGATGGCGCCATAACTGGCTGCGAGTCTACATTTCTCTACTGTTTTGGATCATTATGGATGCCGCCAGACCACGGATTTGCCTGGAATTCACACTAGTCGACGACTTACACTTGTGTTCACGGAAACGTGGTGTTGTTTTCCGTCTGGACTTGTTACTTCGTTCTTTTTTTTGTGATTTCTTCCATCCGTTTATCCTGGTCTGGACGCCGGCCGAATAGCACTACGCTTATACCTGTGTCGTATTTCACGGGTTAGTTCTGGCGGTTCACCTTCACGAATTTGGCGTGTGGGAATTTTAGATGCTACTATGATGAGCTGAATACAGCTGGGGGGAGATGCCAGACCCACTCACACGCTGAGTGTTGTCCATACGACCTCTTGTGGTTATCGAAAAGGCACGACAAACTGCGTTAGATGCCATCCCACCTTTCTACCCTGTGGGTTACATGTTTACGGAAAGGCTTCGGTGGTAACCCTGAGGCAAAATCTGCATTCTATGCTATCTCCAGTCGTCTCGATGAATGTCTTGCCACTGGCAAAAGGTAGCTTAGGCTCTGTGAGTGAGGTTGACAAAAGGCGCAGTTTCTTTCTCACTTTAATCCAAATCACCGCGCAAGTCACCCATTTCAGCGGACACAGCAAGAGATTCGACTGTCCACACGGCTGAACAAAGAGAGTGGTCTTCATCACTTGTGATGGACAACTATTAACTTGATTTCTGCTTAGCCAGGATGTCTGCCTTGTTACTGCCAAGTGTTTGGGTAGCCAGTGATCCATTTCATAACTAGTCTGACTTCATGGGGTGTGATAAGTTCGTTGGTATCTAGAGATATTTGGGTAAATTCAGGCCTACAATGATTACCATCTTCAAAATATTGATGGGCAGTTAATGTATGTAAAGTTTAACGATGTTTCGGGCTTTTGATTGAAAAACAGAAACTACAATCCTCAATTGGTACCAAGTTACGTCCAATGCTGTTATTTCTGCCTCATAGTTTGAACATATCTCCACACAGGCATCAAACAGCTCATCAGATGTTCTGTCTGGATACTCTTTGTAGACTCTATATCCCACTTTAATGGTGGCATTAAAAGCAGATCCATCAGAACAGACATGTATCCATTCTTCTGGGTAGGTGTCAATCGTTCTTTGTGATACTCTGATAAGACTGACTAGATCAGCATTTCTTGTATTAGCTCTTAGTTTTGTTTCAATTTCTGGAATTTTTAAACATGTATTTGGTGGTAAATATCTTGTTACTCGCTGTGTTTCTTGTGTTTTTGTCTGGGACGTGATATCTGTCTTTAATCTCACTTGCATGGTGGAGGACTGTGTAATATCTTTTAGTTTTGTTTTTGAATTTACTTCATTTCTTCACTGTGGACATGATACAAATAATAATGTGCTAGACTGTTCAAGAGGGGTTCACATCGTGGATTATACTTCATCATCTTCTTTTTCTTCTTCTTCTACTTCTTTTACTTTTCGTCTTTTCCTTATTCTTCTTCTTCTAGTTCTTTTTCTTCCTGTTCTTTTTCTTCTTTTTCTTCTTCTTCTTCTTCTTCTTCTTCTTCTCTTCTTGTTCTTCTTCCACCTATTCTTCTTCTTCTTCTTCTTCTTCTTCTTCTTCTTCTTCTTCTTCTTCTTCTTCTTCTACCTATTCTTCTTCTTCTTCTTTTTCTTTTTCTTCTTGTTCTTCTTCTTTTTTTTCGTACAGAATAAGACGTTTACTTAAATTTCTCTAAAGAAAACAGCCGTCAATATGTGATTGTTAGTATGCGCATATTGTTTTCCAGGAATTCTTCCGGTGGTAGCCAAATATGTGCATTTCATATCGGAAGCTTCTTGAATAGTTTCCATGAGCTGTTTGTGGCTTTTCCAGAGCCTAAAGATTACCACAATATTCACCTCTGCTGAGTGGACAATCCGCGTCATTTTGCTTGTTGAAGGGATTAATATGCTGAGCATTGCATGAACTGCAGCGGTCAGCGACCCGTAGCTGACTGGTAGCGTCAAGGCCAGGGAACCAGATCTGCCAGGACTATTCTCCACCTGCACGCGGTGATCCTGGATAACAGGCTACAACAGATCAGACTGGCTATATATAGGGGATCGAAGAGGGAAGGCTAACCCAGTACCCAGACATTCCTGGTGAAGTCGGATGTGTCGGACCAAAAGGTGTAAATATCACAGTCAAGCTGTAAACTACGACACAACACGTTTCATTTTCAAGACAACATCCTGCTACTTGCAAACGCTTTCTAGCGGGATTTTGAGAATGAACGAAGAAGAAAAGGAAGACGATTTGTTTGTTGATTAGCATTAACCTGTTACACTTTGATTCCGAAATCTACACTTAGTAAATCTGTTGATCTCTTGATACGTTCTAAATACGAACTGCGATTTGAACAGTTGTGCCTCACAGAAGATAATTTCATTAATGTGCAAGATTTCCATTTGAGCTATACATTTTCTGAAAGCTTTGAATGCCGTTTAGGAGATGCGTCATTCATTTTTAACAGAGTTACCATATGATATTGATGTATTGGCAGGCACAGAAAGGGACCTCCAGGAGTTGATTGGTAGATTGGATAGAGGGGCCCAGAGTTTTGGTATGGAAATAAATGCAGTTAGAACAAAGCTCATGACTAATAACATAGAGGGGTTTAAATCTGTAATAGAGGCAAATGGGCAAGAACTTGGGGTGGTAAAACGTTTCAAATATCTGGGATCATTGATCAGTAAAGAGGGATCGCAGCCAGACCTGCGAGACCTGTACCATTACAGCAGATATCCAGGGCAGAATACATGCAATGGAAATGAGGTGCTATAGAAAACTCCTAAATGTTACATATAAAGATCGTGTCACGAACGTAGAAATACGACAGAGAGTTGAAGAAGCTATTGGTCCTGCTGAAGTTCACTGATCTGTTCACAGCTATCAAAAGACGAAAGATGGCCTAGTGCGGGCACGTCGCGAGGTCCAACGGAATTACCAACTCGATACTCTTTGGTTCCGTACCGGGACAGAGTGGGCGAGGACGTCCAAGGAAGAGATGGGTGGACAACATCACTGAGTGGTCAGGCCTTCGTTCCGGTGAGATACGATAGGCGGCGGCAGACAGAGAAAAATGGCGTGGGATTTTGGGAGTGTCTTCAAGTGTGCCCCAACGACCTGATGGGTTACGGAATGAACTGAACTGACTGAGTTATCAGCCCAGTCCACCCACAAAAAGCCTACGTCGGTCAAGTTGTATCCAGTCGAGGAAAAATCTTCTCCCTAAACCAGGTATGCACAGCAGTTTGCACCTCTTCGTCAGAAGCGTAAAGCACACACACCCCAAGCAGGTCGTGGATAAAGTGTTGGACTAGCTCTTTCGAAATCATGTCCGTAGAAAGTGTATGATGGTAGTAGGAAGTTCCAAAATAGCGTGATTTCTGTGACAAGACTGTTCACGACCGGGTCAGGTACACCAAGTAGTTACCCCCAGAGTCGATTGCAGCCGTTGATCACCTCGTAAAGGAAAATCTCCGATTGACTGACTGAAGGCTTGCATCAGCGTAAAGGACCTTCGTTCGCTGACAAATGTCCTTCGGCCTTAACCTCGTCGCTTCTAAAGAAATCGGATAACAGAAGGCTCATGCCAATAGTAGGGCGGCCATCTTGTAACTGTAATTATGACGTTATGTTGTTCGTACCGTGATGTCACATGCAGGACAATCTTGGTATCCTTAGCAACCATATTTATATGCTATAATAAAAAAAGTATAGTATTTCTTATTTCTATCCCACTTTAAGGTTTATATTTGAAGCCCCCTCTATTGGGAGCCGCGTAGCGCGTTACTTACCATATGAGTGGTCCTGGGTTCATTCCCCAGTTTTTTTCAGACAGAAACCGCTCCAGGGTAGACCCAACCTTAAATTGGTACCGATTCAGTCCGGGAAGTAATGGCGACGAGAGAGAGCAGATGGCTACCACCCTGATATAAGGCCCATTTAGCCGATTCATTTCATAAATGTGAGATCGCTAACACCTCACACCCCTACGGCAGTAATACTATGGGTTACTTTACTTTATAGTGGTCCGCCGGAGTGTTTGTGTATGACAAGAACAAGAATAGTACCACTGCCTCACAGGGAGCATGTCGCAAGAGGCGACTAAATGTGTGACATGGCATAACGCCGTTCATGGTTAGGTGGTTTGTTAATAGCAGCATAGATGGCGCCTACCAGACCGGGTGCTGATCTTACGTTGCTTACTTGTTTGATATCAAGATGGACTCACATCCATCGATTTACCACCCCAAGCAGCACTTGTACCAACGCAGCGGAGTAGTAATCTGCTCGAACCTAGCCAGCTATGCAAGAAATCCTCCTCCAGGCTACATCAAGTGTAGAAGTACAGGTTGACCTCTATATCACTACACCGTGTTCATTATTCTCTTTCTTTTTCTCTCGCTCTCTCTTTCTCTCTTTCTCTCTCTCTCTTTCTCTCTTTCTCTCTCTCTCTTTCTCTCTCTCTCTTTCTCTCTCTCTTTCTCTCTTTCTCTCTTTCTCTCTCTCTCTTTCTTTCTCTCGCTCTCTCTCTCTTTCTCTCTTTCTCTCACTCTTTCTCTCTTTCTCTCTCTCTCTTTCTCTTTACTTCTCTCTCTGTCTCTCTCTATTTCTCTCTCTTTCTCTCTATCTATCTTTCTCTCTATCTCTCTCTTTCTCGTTCTCTCTCTCTTTCTCCATTTCTCTCTTTCTTTCTCTCTTTCTATCTCTCTCTTTCTGTCTCTCTCTTTCTCTGTCTCTTTTTCTCTCTCTATTAATATATGTGTTTGTCAATAAACAATATCATTTCGGTTGGGAACAAGCAAAGTTTGGAACCCCCCCCCCCCCCCCCCCCCTTCCCCCCTCCCTGAGACGACGAGGGAGCGATGAATCATGAAGATCAACGATTCCAGAAGGCAAACAGGAAAGGGTGTGGTACACAAGAAAGTTATCTGGACACTACCGAAGACGGATGTGTCGGACTGAAAGGTGCAAATATCGCAGTCATGCTGTAAACATGCATGCTTTATATAAAAAAGAGCAACAAAGCGGATAGTGGGATTCCAGAATTCCAGAATGTTATGAGGAGAGACAGAAAAACCGGGCTAAAATGTCTAGAATAGACTACTGCAAAGCCCAGTTCACTGCTTGGTAGCAGGGGATTGAAAACGTTCAGGGCTTGGTAGCGGGAGATTGAAGACGGTCAGGGCTTGGTAGCAGGAGATTGAAAACGTTCAGGGCTTTGTAGCAGGAGATTGAGAACGTCCAGGGCTAGGTAGCGGGAGATTGAAAACGTTCAGGGCTTGGTAGCGGGAGATTGAAAACGTTCAGGGCTTGGTAGCGGGAGATTAAAAACGTTCAGGGCTTGGTAGCGGGAGATTGAGAACGTCCAGGGCTTGGTAGCGGGAGATTGAGAACGTTCAGGGCTTGGTAGCGGGAGATTGAGAACGTTCAGGGCTTGGTAGCGGGAGATTTAGAACGTTCAGAGCTTGGTAGCGGGAGATTGAGAACGTCCAGGGCTTGGTAGCGGGAGATTGAAAACGTTCAGGGCTTAGTTGCGGGAGATTGAAAACGTTCAGGGCTTGGTTGCGGGAGATTGAAAACGTTCAGGGCTTGGTAGCGGGAGATTGAAAACGCTCAGGGTTTGGTAGCGGGAGATTGAGGACGGTCAAGGCTTGGTAGCGGGAGATTGAGAACGTTCAGGGCTTGGTAGCGGGAGATTGAGAACGTCCAGGGCTAGGTAGCTGGAGATTGAAAACGTCCAGGGCTTGGTAGCGGGAGATTGAGAACGTTCAGGGCTTGGTAGCGGGATATTGAGGACGTTCAGGGCTTGGTAGCGGGAGATTGAGAACGTCCAGGGCTTGGTAGCGGGAGATTTAGAACGTTCAGGGCTTGGTAGCGGGAGATTGAGGACGTTCAGGGCTTGGTAGCGGGAGATTGAGAACGTTCAGGGCTTGGTAGCGGGATATTGAGGACGTTCAGGGCTTGGTAGCGGGAGATTGAGAACGTCCAGGGCTTGGTAGCGGGAGATTTAGAACGTTCAGGGCTTGGTAGCGGGAGATTGAGGACGTTCAGGGCTTGGTAGCGGGAGATTGAGAACGAACGCAGAAGTTTTTGGGCACAAAAAGACGATAACGATTGGCCTCTGTAGAATAGATTGCAGCTTAACGATCTATTCCCAGTGCAGCAAACAATAGACGGGCAAATGGCTACATTAAATTACGCAGATATTTCCTGATCCCCTTGGGGAAATCGGCTGTACATATTAACAGTGCAGAGGCATCTCATCTAGTGAGTAAGGTCTTCAGAAAGCTTTCCGAGAAATGCCTCACTAGAAACTGGAAAAGGAAGTCTACAAAGTGGAGCTTGGAATGTTAGAACGCTGAACGGGGAAGGAACGGTCGATAATTTAATGTCAGAGGACATGTGTGGTAGCTTGATGTATTGGGTATGGTTGGGTGTGGTTGGGTGTGGTTGGGTATGGTTGGGTATGGTTGGGTGTGGTTGGGTATGGTTGGGTATGGTTGGGTGTGGTTGGGCGTGGTTGGGTATGGTTGGGTATGGTTGGGTATGGTTGGGTGTGGTTCGGTGTGGTTCGGTGTGGTTGGGTATGGTTGGGTGTGGTTCGGTGTGGTTGGGTATGGTTGGGTGTGGTTGGGTGTGGTTCGGTGTGGTTGAAGCAAGACTTACACGTGTAGGATACATGGCGAAATATCAATATGTGAGAGAGAGAAAGAGAGATAGAGGGAAAGAGAGAGAAATAGAGAGAAAGAAAAAGAGAGAAATAGAGAAAGAGAGAAAAAGAGAGAGAGAAAGAGAAAGAGAGTCATGAACACGGTTTAGTGATTGTGTTCAACGGGAATCTGGAAAGATACGCAAATGTCGAATGATGCTGTTGAAGTAAACAGGACAATTCTGTTACACATATGATGCAGACATCCAGGCAATCAAGGTGGCAACTGAGAAACTGTTTTAACACAAATGTCAGTCGACAACCTGTAGTGTTTCTGATAGATGCAAAATCAGCACTCCAAGCACTGAAATCCGAGAAAATGCCAGATCTACAGGCTCTACTGTCTGAACTGAGCAACCAGCGCAAGATTGTCAGGCAGTGGATACCTTCTCATTGTGGAGTACCAGGAAACGAGAGAGCAGACCGACTGGCAAAGGAGGGTGCTGCAGACGAGCAACCAGATGTGCCAGTTACATACCAACAGATGATCGAATCAATCAGAGAGCCAGCAACAGAAGATAAGGCTGATCGAATCAATCAGAAAGCCACCAATACAAGACGATTATGATAAGATGAACAGACAAGAACAAACTGTTGTGTTGCGCCTTATAACAGGATACAGCCGACTCCACAGCCACATGTACACAAAAATGAAGACTGGCAACACAGCCATGTGTACATGCGGACAGGATATTGGAGGTCGCGGGTTCAAATCACGATGGAGACTGGGATCCAGGTGAATATGACACAGAACAAAACATTGTATCGTCTTTGTTGACGGGAGAAGGTTTTCAATCGATTCAACATATACAAATAATATAGTTCTTGAAAACCATGGTGGCTCAAATAGTAATTCAGGACGAACAAAGAAGGGGACTAGAGGACATTTTGGAGTGTTTGGAGCCATAAGACTGACACGTTTGATCGATGGACGTGCTGCATTTGATGAAATAGATCAGCGATTCTTAACCTTTTGGTTACCGGGGACCCCTTTAAATATCTTTTGTTCCCGCGACCCACAGAATATTCCAAATTTGAAAATCTTTAGGAATTAATTATCTGTGCAAACAATATCTTCGATTGAAATCTTAATGGAAATCTGTTGAATCCTCCACATCTGCAACTCAAAATAGTAATTTATTTGTAATATACGAGGTGTGTTTAAATAAAATCGGACCTAACTGCACCAAGTAAATATACGTACTATGCGCATGATGCAACAGCACATACCAACCGTCAAATTTGCTAAATTTCATTATCCACCGACTCATAGTTTTTTTCAGTGGACCGTTGAAGACATGGCGGGTGTGATACAGAATCCGTTCAGAGTTGATCAGCGAGCGGCGATTCGGTTTCTAACAGCTGAAGGATGTCGACCAGTTGACATTCATCACAGAATGCAGGCAGTGTATCGTGGCAAAAGTGTGTCGAAGACAACAATGGAGAAATGGACTACGATGTTTAATCCGGGACGTGAACACTACCACTGGTGTGCTCGCTGATCAACTCTGGGCGGATTCCGTATCATACTCGCCATGTATCCAACGGTCTGCTGAGGAAACTGCGTCAGAGAATAATTAACTTTTGCAAACTTGATTGTTGGTATCTGCTGTTTACACCGATAGTGACGTCATCATTCACATTGTACGTATATTCACTTGTTGCAGTTTGGTCCGGTTTCATTTGAACACGCCTCGTATATCCAAATTTGCGCAATCTAGGAAAGTATTTTCAGTTATTAAACACGAATAATATTTTTTTTAAAGTTGAAAGTGCTCACAACATTAGGGCGAGGTCATGCCCAGTAATGCTTTATTTAAATTAAATGATATTCATCGAACATATATCCTACTTATTCAGTTTTATCAGTACTCGACAGGTCGTATTCTCTTATGTTGATTTCAATCCTCTGAAACTTAGAAGAATTTCCTACACCAGTGTCAAAAGTGGTTGTAAATTCAATTTAATTGTTGCCTTTCTTTGAGGAGACTGGTACTGCTTTTTACTGACTAGCCTTGTTCTATCGGGGTTAATAATTGAAACTTGTATAATGAGTTTTCAAACGTTTTCTATACTTAATTTTAAGATAAACGATCCTTAGATATTTCGGTTTACAGGCGGTGTTTTCAGAATTCAGCGATCGTGGTCAACATTCCTGCTCTGATGTCCGGGCCCCTGCCCTACACAAATTCCTAAATGTCATCTATTTAATCATCATTTATCTAATTGTGTGATTATTTGTCTAAATTAATTTCTACTGTATTTGTCGTTTTATCTGTTTTTCCATATGTTATGCCTATTTGCATTTCTATTTTGAATGTGAAATTTCAAAACATTTCTTCGTCTTCGCGGACTACCAAGAGGGTTCTATGACCACATGTTGAGAACCACTGATCTAAATATGTATTAAACTGAAGTAACGCTGTCGCTCCGTTAGGGTTCGGGTTCGTGTTGGTAGTGGTTTTCTGTCCGGTTATATTGATAGTGTTTTCTATCCAGGTATTATGATAGTGTTTTCTGTCCAGGTTTTATGATAGTGTTTTCTGTCCAGGTATGTTGATTCTATGTTCTGTTCATGTAGCTGGAAGTGGTTTCTGTCAATGTGTTGTTATTATGTTCTGTTCATGTGGCTGGAAGTGCTTTCTGTCAATGTCTGTTGGTTGTGTCAATGTCTGTTTGTAGTGTCTCTGTCAATGTGTGTCGGTAGGGTCTGTGTCAATGTATGTTGGTAGTGTATCTTTCAATGTGTGTTGGTAGGGTCTGTGTCAATGTGTGTTGGTAGGGTCTGTGTCAATGTGTGTTGGTAGGGTCTCTGTCAATGTCTGTTGGGAGTGTCTCTGTCAATATGTGTTGGTAATGTCTGTGTCAATGTATGTTGGTAGTGTACGTGTGAATGTGTGTCGGTAGGGTCTGTGTCAATGTATGTTGGTAGTATATGTTTCAATATGTGTTGGTAGGGTCTGTGTCAATGTGTCTTGGTAGTGTCTCTGTTAATCTGTGTTGGTATTGGTTTTCTGTTCGGTTATTTTGATAGTGTTTTCTATCCAGGTATTATGATAGTGTTTTCTGTCCAGGTATGTTGATAGTGTTTTTGTCCAGGTATGTGATAGTGTTGTCTATCCAGGTATTATGATAGTGTTTTCTATCCAGGTATTATGATAGTGTTTTCTGTGCAGGTATGTTGATAGTGTTTTCAGTCCAGGTATATTGATAGTGTTTTCTGTCCAGGTATGTTGACCCAATTCTGTCCAGGTAGGTTGATAGAGTTTTCTGTCCAGGTATGTTGACCCTGTTCTGTCCAGGTAGGTTGATAGTGTTTTCTGTCCAGGTATGTTGACCCTATTCTGTCCAGGTATATTGATAGTGTTTTCTGTCCAGGTATGTTGACCCTATTCTGTCCAGGTAGGTTGATAGAGTTTTCTGTCCAGGTATGTTTAACCTTGTTCTGTCCAGGTATATTGATAGAGTTTTCTGTCCGTGTTCGTGAGTTATACCAGTCAGTGTAGTTGCTTCCGGCTGCAGTGATTTACCTGTCGTTCTTATATCTGATCAAGTCATGTAATCCTGTGCAGTATCGTATGAACCTCTCACGTGCATGGTAACCGACAGAACGACATCACTCCACCTGTGTCGATAGCTGACTCACTGACCTATATTTCTTTGTGCGCGTGCGTGTTCCCTGCTCGAATACTATAACAACCATCTGTGTAGATATTCCGAATACACTAAGGGAGGCTTCCACACTGGTGGGTTCTCTGTGCTGGTATCCTGGACGTGGCGGGAAGAAGACTTATTGATTACAGCGGGACTTTCTCTGGGTTCACGCCAAGTCATCATAATGTGCACCCACGTGTAACAGTCGGACATATTTTGAATAAAGCAACACATTCTAAATATTTTACACATGGTATACACACATACCTGGGAAGCAAAATGACACAAGATGGAGATGCCACGAAAGAAATTTCCACTAGAATTTCATTGGCCCTGTGCGCTTTTAATCAGCTCACCAACATCTGGAAATCAACGACATTGAGCAATAATACCGAGTTCAGACTATTCAACTCAAAATCAGTCCTGACATATGGATGTGAAACCTGGAAGACAACAAAAGCACAGGAAAACAAACTAAATATCTTTGAAAATAAATGTTTTCGAAAATTATTGAAAATACGCTGGGACCAGTTCATAACTAATGACTCGATAAGAACAGAGACAAACCAACTATACGTGTTGACCATCATGAGGAAAGACAACGATGTGCATAAATGTGTACATCGGACATGTCCTTAGAATTAACAACAACAGTATTCCATTGCAAGCACTCGAATGGGCACCAAAGGGCGTTCGGAAAAGAGGGAGACCCCAGGAAACAGAAGAACAATCATCCGAGAGGGCTCTACTATGGGCCTCAGCACCATACAGGATCTAAAAACAGTGACGTCACACCGTTCCGGCTGGAGATCATTTGTTTCTGCTTTATGCGCTGTATTTGACTCGCAAAGAACATGGATAGATAGATAGATAAATAGATGGATGGGTGAAGGGGTGGATGGCTGGATTGTGAGATGGATGGATGGGATGGATGGGTGGATAAATGTGTGGAGGGGTGTGTGGGTGGATGGGTGGATGGATGGGTGGAGGGGTGGGTGGATGGATGGATGGGTGGATGGGTGGATGGATGTATGGGTGTATGGGTGGGTGGATGGATAGATGGGTGGAGGGGTTTGGATGGGTGAATTTGGGTGGATATGTGGGTGGATGAGTGGGTCTGTAGGTATATAGGTAGATAGATAAATATTATAGATAAGATAGATACGATAGATAGGATATATAAGATGAGATAGATAAGATAGATTAAATAGATGGATAAGATAAGATAGATAGATAAAATAAGATAAGATAAGAGAGATAGATAAGATAAGAAAGATAGATAAGATACGATAAGATAAGAGAGATAGATACGATAACATAAGAGAGATAGATAATATAAGATACGAGAGATATATAAGATACGATACGATAAGAGAGATAGATAAAATAAGGGAGATAGATAAGATAAGATACGATAAGAGAGATAGATAACATAATCAACATAATGATACACATCTTGAACAGAAAATAGACACTGTAACATTTCCAGAATGTCGTAAAAGTTTACTAAAGGGGTCGTGCGTTGGGCTATCAACATCATCATGTAACATCTTTGGTATTAAAACCACCACTACAAATTCTGGGAAACAGGATTCACGTAAAGGTGCTAGCAGAAAGGGTTTCCCTCTGCTTCACTTGGAGCCACATATACAGTCATGATATTTTACGCATTCATGTTATGTATTTGTGGAACGTAATGGGGATCAAGATGCTCAATTATAGTGGTCAGCGACCCATGGCTGACTGCTAGCATCAGGGCCAGCGAACCAGAGCTGCCAAGACCCTTCTACACCTCCACGCGGTGATCCTGGATAACAGGCTGCAGCAGAGTAGACTGGCTAAGGAGAAGGGATCGAAGAGGGAAGGCTAACCTCGTACTCAAAAAATGCTTGCTGAAGTCGGATGTGTTGGACCCACATGTGCAAATATTACAGTCAAGCTGTAAACTACGACACAACGCATTTCGTTCCCTGGACAACATCATACTACTTACAAAACCTTCTTCAGGGCTTGGTAGCGAGAGTTCAACAACTGCTTCTTCTTCGTCCGTTCTCAATCTCCCGCTACCAAGCCATGGAGCTTTGCAATGGTAGCAGAATGTAGTCCCGAGAACGGAATGCGATGTGTCGTAGTTTACAGCTACATTGCGATATTTGCACTTTTCGGTCCAACACATCCGACTTCAGCAATGATTTCTGAGTACCGCGTTGCCTTCCCTCTTATATCCCATCTCCTTAGCCAGTCTGCCCTTCTGCAGCCTGTTATCCAGGATCACCTCGTGGAGGTGTAGAAGGGTCTTGGCAGCTCTTGTTCGCTGGCCCTGACGCTAGCAGTCAGCTATGGGTCGCTGACGCTAGCAGTCAGCTTTGGGTCGTTGACCCTGAGGCTAGCAGTCCGCCATGGGTCGTTGACTTTGACACTAGCAGTCAGCTATGGGTCACTGACCTGACACTAGCAGTCAGCTATGGGTCGCTGACCGCTGCAGCTCATGCGCTGCTCAGCATCTTGATCCCAGGTTGAGAACGAACGAATAAGAAGAAGGTAGAAACTAAAAATTATATTTTAAACATTAGAAATATTTGTGGTATCTAATAACTATTTTGGCACATTCATGTGATAATTTGAATGATAACTAATAGTTCTAGTTTACGCACTACAGTGGCAACATTTTCGTTGCATTTTACACGACAATGCAGTGGAATGATACATTGCTCACATAAACACAAACACACACACACACACACACACATATTCACAAATACTCACAAAACATACTTACACAAATACACATACAAACACACGCAAAGAAACACACAGAAACACACCCACGAAAACAAATGCACACTAACACATACACAAGCACACACAAACACACACAAACACGCACACAAACACACAAGCACACACAAACACACACAAACACGCACACAAACACACAAACACACACAAACAAAAGCAAACACACACAAACACACTCACTCAAACAAATACACATAAACACACACGCAACACACCCACACAAACACACACACAAACACACACACGAACATACACACAAACACACACAAACACACACAAACAGAAGCGAACACATACAAACACACACACGCAAACAAATACACACAAACACACACAGAAGCACACACAAACACACACACAACCTAAAACACACATACACAAACACACACACACCAACCAAAACAAACACACAGAAATCAAAACAAACACACACACATACCAAAACAAACACACACACAGACCAAAACAAACACACACACATACACAAACACACACACAAACGAAAACAAACACACACAAACCAAAACAAACATACACATACACAAACAAACACACACACAAACCAAAACAAACACACACACAAACCAAAACAGACACACACACATACACAAACAAACACATACACATACCAAAACAAACACACACAAACCAAAACAAATACACACAAAAACCAAAACAAACACACACACATACACAAACACACACACAAACCAAAACAAACACACACACAAACCAAAACAAACACACACACATACACAAACAAACACACACAAACCAAAACAAACACACACAAACCCAAACAAACACACACACAAACCAAAACAAACACACACACAAATCAAAACAAACACACACAAACCAAAACAAACACACACACAAACCAAGTTGGCGCCTCAGTCTGGGCAGCTGCCGATCCACCCAGTATCTCAGTGCTATTCAGCCTAGGCCCCAGCGTCCGCTAATGAGCGCTTAGTTCTCAGGTCGTCAGTAACAGAATAAGTACATGCTGTGTTAAACACAACCTGAGGAAACTATCGCAAAATATCATAAACCAACAAAAGTGTAAATTTAGGAAACGTGTGTTGTTTTCCGTGGCGGCATGCGGCTAAGAAACATGGACAGTTACCAAAATATAGACTCCATCGAGTCGAAATGTTATAGAAAGGTCCTCAGAATATCGTTGTTGGAAAAAAAAAATGCAGACATTCGACAAGAGTTGGGCATAGAAGAGAACTGGTTCATAAACTTCACCCTGAACAGAAAATTGAAATACTTTGGCCACATAAAAAGACACAACGGTCTTGAGAAAACTGTAATGGTAGGTATGGTGCTGGACATGGTGCTGGACATCGGATGCGGAGGTAGACCATGATGAATATAGCACCAATATGACCATGAATTTTTGGGCATGACTGTGGAGCAGGCTGGAGATCTGACAAGAGATTGAGTTTCTTTCAGACGAGCTGTCATGGCAGCGACGTTCTGTAAAGGAAATACTACATAATAATTAAACACATACAACATACACAGACTCAATGGTCGACCGTAGAGTTTTCTTCAATTTGGATTTTAGTGGGCGGTAAGGAAAGTCCTCTCACGAACGTTATAAAAGTGGGCACCAGGTATTAAAAGGTTGAGAAGCGCTGCCGTATTTGATATGTACGCCAGTTGGAAAGTCATGTCTAGCGTATAAAAGCATGAACACCTCACTCTGTTTCATTTGACTCTATCCCACAGTCACACTCCTGCACAACTTTCACACGCCGCCCTCATGGTAAGGCTCTTCCATTGCACTTTGGTTGGGCTAGCTTCTGAGGGCGCACAAACCTAGCATAGGTACATACAGACGCACACATGCATCCAAGCACTGGTTTATGCGTCCTGATATCGCCCAGTGGACTACGATCTGGGGTGGAAAATGGCGCGCCTCCGCCAGTAGAAACTAGTGAGGCAAACATCTTAGCAAAAAAAAAAAAAAAAAATGAATTTGATTCTTTAGTTTTAGGTCAGGTCACCGCGTAACCTCGTTGGGGCACACATGAAGACATCCTCACAACTCCACGCCACCCTTCTCTGTCAGCGGCCGCTGCCTGTGCCTCTTCTGGTGGGAAATTGGTCCATTCTTTTATGTTGTCCTTCCAGCTCTTTTAGGAGCGGCCTCTTCGCCATCTGTCGTGCTCCTTCCATTAATGGCAGACATGTTGTTGTTGTTGTTGTTGTTGTTGTGAATGTTCATAACGAGGAGGTTTATTCATTTGTGTGCTCTGAAACGTTTGGTGGTGGTTTGCAATAGCTTTCTTCTCAACCCGAACTTGCTGACGAAGGGGGAACCGAGGTCCTCCAGGCGGCTGGCTTGTTTCTCACTACTACGGGGATCACGTCGATCCCCCACCTCGTTATCCAGGCTACTAAAAAGAACAGTCCGTTTCCAGGGAAGACCGCGGAGGGTTAAGTATGTTTTGCCTGAACCTGACCAACATGTCTGACCAGTATGTTTTGCCTGATCCTGACTAACATGTATGACCAGTATATTTTGCCTGACCCTGACAAACATGTCTGACCAGAATGTTTTTCCTGACACTGACTAACGTGTCTGGCCAGTATGTTTTGCCTGACCCTGACTAACATATCTGACCAGAATGTTTTGCCTGACCCTGACTAATATGTCTGACCAGTATGTTTTTCCTGACCCTGACTAACATGCCTGACCAGTATGTTTTGCCTGATCCTGACTAACATGTCTGACCAGTATGTTTTTCCTGACCCTGACTAACATGCCTGACCAGTATGTTTTGCCTGATCCTGACTAACATGTCTGACCATTATGTTTTTCCTGACCCTGACTAACATGTCTGATAAAGTATGTTTTGCCTGACCTTGACTAACATTTTTGAACATTATATTTTGCCTGACCCTGACTAACATGTTTGACCACATACTGGTCAGACATGTTAGTCACCTTACAGCTTTCTTTAGTTTACTTATTTAATAGTCGATCTTCTCTCTGAAAGATTCCCTACATCTACATGGGTCAAACAGGGCTGCGCCCATGCTCCGGATCTCTTCTGTCAGGCTGTCGACTGGCCCCTTGATCGCCTCAGCTCTCAGCGCCATGGAATCACTATTGACAAAACGTGCATCACTGACCTCGTCTACGTGGTTGACATAGTCCTACTAAGCCCGGATAGTACAGCCCTTCAACAGTCTATTGAGTATCTGGACAGTCCAGCCCTGCAACAGTCTATTGAGTATCTGGATAGTACAGCCCTGCAACAGTCTATTGAGTATCTGGATAGTACAGCCCTGCAACAGTCTATTGAGTATCTGGATAGTACAGCCCTGCAACAGTCTATTGAGTATCTGGATAGTACAGCCCTGCAACAGTCTATTGAGTATCTGGATAGTACAGCCCTGCAACAGTCTATTGAGTATCTGGATAGTACAGCCCTGCAACAGTCTATTGAGTATCTGGATAGTACAGCCCTGCAACAGTCTATTGAGTATCTGGATAGTACATATCTGTAACAGTCTATTGAGTATCTGGATAGTACAGATCTGTAACAGTCTATTGAGTATCTGGATAGTACAGATCTGTAACAGTCTATTGAGTATCTGGATAGTACAGATCTGTAACAGTCTATTGAGTATCTGGATAGTACAGATCTGTAACAGTCTATTGAGTATCTGGATAGTACAGATCTGTAACAGTCTATTGAGTATCTGGATAGTACAGATCTGTAACAGTCTATTGAGTATCTGGATAGTACAGATCTGTAACAGTCTATTGAGTATCTGGATAGTGCAGCCCTGCAACAGTCTATTGAGTATCTGGATAGTGCAGCCCTGCAACAGTCTATTGAGTATCTGGATAGTGCAGCCCTGCAACAGTCTATTGAGTATCTGGACAGTCCAGCCCTGCCACAGTCTATTGAGTATCTGGATAGTACAGCCCTGCAACAGTCTATTGAATATCTGGACAGTCCAGCCCTACCACAGTCTATTGAGTATCTGGATAGTACAGCCCTGCAACAGTCTATTGAATATCTGGATAGTACAGCCCTGCAACAGTCTATTGAATATCTGGATAGTACAGCTCTGCAACAGTCTATTGAGTATCTGGATAGCACATCTGACAATATAAGACTATAAATCTCATGAACGAAAACCAAAAGTCAGGCTCTGATACAAGGTCCCAGAACGTAGCGGTTCGCGGTCACACGGCGATCTTTCTTATCCTGTAAGCACAATGTGATCTCATGGACGCTGTACCCCAGATGTGTCTAGACGGACTGACCTCCATGCATCGGTGATGAATGATCGCTGTCGTGTGTCGAACAACAATAGATTATCCATGAATTCAAAGTGATGTATTTACCAGTCGTGTGTGATTTCAGTGCTGGTGTACGGAGCCGCAATCTAGACTTTGATGAAAAAAGACATTTTAAGACTCGGGTCATTTTATATGCGCAGTCAGCGGCGTTTTCTTGGAATTTGTAGGTACGATCTTGTACGTAATGTCGAGGTCACTACTATGACTAACCTCCCAAGTGTATCATATTACATGGACCGTCGCCGTCTTTTCCTGTTTGGACATGTTGCTTGATTGGATCAGAAAGTTCCACCTCACCAGATCCTTCTCAAGGCAGTTCAAAGTGCTAAGGGTATCCAACCAGCTGGCTGGAAGAGCAGGAGAGGCCGTCTCTGATATACGTGGCTTCACTAGACGAGGTCTGGCAGAGCGTCGTTTTGACTGGTCATGGCAGCGTTCGACCGACACAACGGGCCGCAGATGCGTAGGCGAATATTTATGTTATAGTCGCGTCTTTTTTTCATCGTGGTGTAGAGGTTTGCCAAAGAAAAAGCCACACTGTTCTATCCGCTGTCTTTCTCCTCTTTCAAATCCAGGCCCCGGTCAATTAGGGACTGTCTTATGTTGTCTTCCCAGTGTGCATTGGGACATCCTGGGGGTCTGCGTCCTTGACTTTATGCCTATCATGACCGCCTTGGTATCCGATTTTCTCTCATTCTCCAGACAGGACTAAACCACTGTAGCTGGGGCTACTCTACTCGTGTCTGCAGGGGCTACACTTCAAGATTGCTACATTGTCTGGTTCTTGATCTCGTCTCTTTCGTTACCTGAATCACCTTTTTTATGTACCTCATTTCTGAAGTTTGTAGTTGCCTTTCTTGGGCTGTCGTCACAGATACTCAATAGACTGTTGCAGGGCTGTACTATCCAGATATTCAACAGACTGTTGCAGGGCTGTACTATCCAGATATTCAATAGACTGTTGCGGGGCTGTACTATCCAGATATTCAATAGACTGTTGCAGGGCTGTACTATCCAGCTATTCAATAGACTGTTGCAGAGCTGTACTATCCAGATATTCAACAGACTGTTGCAGGGCTGTACTATCCAGATACTCAATAGACTGTTGCAGGGCTGTACTATCCGGGCTTAGTAGGACTATGTCAACCACGTAGACGAGATCAGTGATGCACGTTTTGTCAATAGTGATTCCATGGCGCTGAGAGCTGAGGCGGTCAAGAGGCCAGTCGACAGCCCGACAGAAGAGATCCGGAGCATGGGCGCAGCCCTGTCTGACCCATGTAGATGAAGGGAACCTTTTAGAGAGAGGATAGACTATTAAGTAAGTAAACTAAAGAAAGCTGTATGGTGACTAACATGTCTGACCAGTATGTGGTCAAACATGTTAGTCAGGGTCAGGCAAAACATACTGGTCAGACATTTTAGTCAGGGTCAGGAAAAACATACTGTTCAGACATGCTAGTCATGGCCAGACAAAACATTTTGGTCAGACATGTTAGTCAGGGTCAGACGAAACATGCTGGTCAGACATGTTATTCAGGGTCAGACAAAACATACTTGTCAGACATGTTAGTCAGGGTCAGACAAAACATACTGGTCAGACATGCTACTCAGGGCCAGGCAAAACATACTGGTCAGACATGTTAGTCAGGGTCAGACAAAACGTACTGGTCAGACATGTTAGTCCGGGTCAGACAAACTATACTCGTCAGACATGTTAGTCAGGGTCAGACAAAACAGACTGGTCAGACACGTTACTCAGGGCCAGGCAAAACATAATGGTCAGACATGTTAGTCAGAGTCAGACAAAACATACTGATTTTCTTCTTCTTCTTCTTTTTCATCTTCTTCTTCTTACGCTGTCAGACATCGACCTTTATTTTTTCGAAAAAAGCGGCGGTCATCCTGAGGCTATCGACACTAAACATACTGATCGATATGTTAGTCAGGGTCAGGCAAACTACAGTTACCAACACCCCTACCTCGACTTCCGCGGTCTTCTCTGGAAACGGACTGTTCTTCTTGGTAGCCTCGCTAATGAGGTGTGGATCTACATGATCCCCGTAGTAGTGAGAGACAACCCAACCGCCTGGACGACCCCGGTTCCCGCTTTTTCAGCAAGCTCGTGTTGTGCGGAAAGCTATTGCAAACCGTCACCAAACGTGCCAGAGCACACACATGAATTAACTTACTCGTTATGAGCATTCACAACAACAACAACAACAACAGGTCTGCCATTATTCTGGTAACTTTTAACAAATGTTTGGCACTTTTTCAAAATGTACATCTGGTAACACTGTGCAGATGCATCCCACGCCGCCAAGTGTCGCATGTCGTCCGTCACACGTGACGTGCTGGCGCCAGCTTTATCGAGCGCGAGAGTTGATGCTTGGGATTATCTACGGGAGTGGAATGAGGGACGAATGAGTGGTTGAGATGAGGAATATTGGCAACATTGAGCAACCGTTATTGCAGTAGCAACATGCATTCACATATTCAGAACTTGGGTTAAAATTGTCAGTGACTATAGGATTTCTATGGTGGTGATGTCCCATTCAAGATGGGAGGTAAGGTAAACATGAGCGTCCACAAAGTGTCATAAGTTAGGTAAATTACTTCTAGCTGCTCGCAAAAGTGTTATAAGTTAGGTAAACTACTTCTAGCTGCTCACAAAAGTGTCATAAGTTAGGTAAACTACTTCTAGCTGCTCACAAAAGTGTCATGTTAGGTAAACTACTTTTAGCTGCTCACAAAAGTGTCATAAGTTAGGTAAACTACTTCTAGCTGCTCACAAAAGTGTCATAAGTTAGGTAAACTACTTCTAGCTGCTCACAAAAGTGTCATAAGTTAGGTAAACTACTTCTAGCTGCTCACAAAAGTTTCATAAGTTAGGTAAACTACTTCTAGCTGCTCACAAAAGTGTCATAAGTTAGGTAAACTACTTCTAGCTGCTCACAAAAGTTTCATAAGTTAGGTAAACTACTTCTAGCTGCTCACAATTATACACGTCTGATTATATTTACTTTCTTTTCGTTTGCGTCCTGCTTGTGTTTCTTAACCGGGCCCTAGTATGTGCTTGTGCCTTTCAGCGTCAGGTTATGAAAAGGTTTCTTGACCGGGCCCTAGTATGTGCTTGTGCCTTCCAGCGTCAGGTTATGAAGAGGTTTCTTGACCAGGCCCTAGTATGTGCTTCGTACACGGGAAGCTTTACTGCTTCTGTTATTTCTGCTATCCATTTTTTGCGAGGTCGGCCCTTGTCTTTGTATCCATCTGTCTAATATGCTTCTTGAGGGATACTATCTGGTGTTTGACGTGTCACGTGTCCGAACCATTTGGTTTGCTATCTCTTGGTGAAGTCTGGCACTGGTGTTGTACCTACTTGTCTCCTAATATCTTCGTTTCTGATTCTACCCATTCTGTTTACTCCAAGTATTCTACGTAGGCATTTCATCTCTGATTTTACAATGTTTCTTGCATCTTCTCTTGTCAATGTTCAATTTTGGCCCTGACAGGACAATGTGGGCAGGAATATCGTGTCATGAAGCATTATTTTTGTATCCATTGTTACGTGTTTACATTGTAATATCTGGAATACCTGTCCTATGATTTGACTTGATTATATTGACTTTTTTCAGATTATATTGAATTTATTAAGGTACATTCAAGATAGTGCAAATGTTCGCTGTCAAAATTTAAAATAAATGTAGATTTGTCTTAGATGTCATCATCATGCAGAATGTCCTTTATAGAACGTCGCTCCCATGACAGTCTGTCTGAAAGAAACACTTTCCCTTGTCAAAACTCCAGCCTCCGCTACAGTCATACTCAGGCATTCCTGGATATCTTGGTGCCATCGTCTTCTTGATCTACCCCTGGCTCTTTTGCCTGGCACCATACCTTCCATCGCCGTTCTCTCGAGACCGTTGTGTCTGTTGATGTGACCAAAGTTTTTCAATATCTAGCCAAAATGGAATTGATAAACCAGTTCTCCTCTATGTTCATCTCTTGCCGAATGTCTATTTTTGTCTTTTTCTCCGTCCAGGGTATTCTGAGGATCTTTCTGTAATATTTTGACTTGAAGGATTCTTCTTCTTGTTCTTGTTCTTGTTGTTGTTGTTGTTGTTGTTCTTCTTCTTCTTCTTCTTCTTCTTCTTCTTCTTCTTCTTCTTCTTCTTCTTCTTCTTCTTCTTCTTCTTCTTCTGCGTTCATGCTCAATCTCTCGTTACCAAACCCTGAACAGGGCTTTGCAGGTAGAAGTATTTAGTCTTGAGAAGGGAAATAATTCCCCGTATACGGGGGAAATGGCATGACATAGAATTACCAGCATGGACTAGTACCTCTTCCTCTTCTACGTTCATTGTCAATCTCCCGCTACTAAGCCCTAAACAGGGCTTTGCAAGTTGCAGGATGCAGTTAGGAGAACGGAATGCGTTGTGTTGCTAGTTTACAGCTTGACTGCGATATTTGCACCTTTCTGTCCGACACATCCGTCTTCGGCAGGGACTAGTACTAAAATAAGTCAAAGATAAACTGGGCAAGGGTAAGACGACACTCACCTCACGGCTTTCAAGTCTTCGCCAGAAACATCATCATCATCATGAGGTCATTCACTTCTACGACTGGTCGGAGGTCTCTGTGCCGAAGTGGTCAAGCCGTTAGCTTCGTGTTCAGACGGTCGGGGTTCGAATTCGAGTTGCGACGGTCGGTACATGATGTCAATTTTTCCTGAGATCCCTGGGGTCATCGCTGGAGCTATGGGGTTGGTGCTTTGTGGAATGCTCTCAGCAGGCGGGGATACCTTTCTGCTTCGAGAGAGTGGATCATACAGGGAAAGTCGAAGCGATGCTGTCGAAACCTCGCCTTTAACCTTCAGGCATGGTCAAGAAGCTCATGGATTGTGTCCCCTTCCATTTCTTCCTCTGTATCCGCCGTCAGACCAGCAGACGACTTGACAGCCATATCTCCGCAAACTTGAGACAAAAATGTATTTCTAGGTCATTCCCTCTCTCTCCTTCCCTGCATAATGTCCTCCAAGACCTTTTTGACTGGGCCCTCTTTCCGCAGAAGATGATCCAACCAGCCAAGTCGATTTCTTGTTATCTTCCGTATCAACTTTCTCTCTTCTCCCATCTCCGCCAATACCTTTTTTATTTGATTTCTTCTCTGTCCAGCTCGCTCCTTCCATCTTTCGGTAACACTACATCTCAAAAGCCTCCAAATTATTTTTACTATATTTTATTTATATTCAATGTTTCAGAGCCATGCATTGCCACAGTCCAAACATATGTGTATAAGATTCTTGTTCTTAGAGGCATACTTCTTCTTCTTCTGCGTTCATTCTCAATCTCCCACTGCCAAGCCCTAAACACGGCTTTGCAAGTAGCTGGATGTAGTCCGGAGAACGGATTTGCGTTGTGTCGCTAGTTTACAGTTTGACTGCGATATTTGCACCTTTCGTTCCGACACATCCGTCTTAGGTGGGAGAGACATACTGATGTTATTAGATGTAAGGATTATTTGTTTCTCTCTTAACACTGTCCAGGACAGAACGATCTAAAACAGCGCACCTAAAAGTGGCTAGCACATTGACGATCTAAAACAGCACACCTTAAAGTGGCTAGCACATTGAAGATCTAACACAGCACACCTTAAAGTGGCTAGCACATTGAAGATCTAAAACAGCACACCTTAAAGTGGCTAGCACATTGACGATCTAAAACAGCACACCTTAAAGTGGCTAGCACATTGAAGATCTAAAACAGCACACCTTAAAGTGGCTAGCACATTGAAGATCTAAAACAGCACACCTTAAAGTGGCTAGCACATTGAAGATCTAAAACAGCACAACTTAAAGTGGCTAGCACATTGAAGATCTAAAACAGCACACCTTAAAGTGGCTAGCACATTGAAGATCTAAAACAGCACACCTTAAAGTGGCTAGCACATTGACGATCTAAAACAGCACACCTTAAAGTGGCTAGCACATTGAAGATCTAAAACAGCACACCTTAAAGTGGCTAGCACATTGAAGATCTAAAACAGCACAACTTAAAGTGGCTAGCACATTGAAGATCTAAAACAGCACAACTTAAAGTGGCTAGCACATTGAAGATCTGAAACAGCACAACTTAAAGTGGCTAGCACATTGAAGATCTAAAACAGCACACCTTAAAGTGGCTAGCACATTGAAGATCTAAAACAGCACACCTTAAAGTGGCTAGCACATTGAAGATCTAAAACAGCACAACTTAAAGTGGCTAGCACATTGAAGATCTAAAACAGCACACCTTAAAGTGGCTAGCACATTGATATGTTGTTGTTCTTGTTTGTTGTTGTTGTTTAATGCCCAAAAGAGTAAGTTTACTCTTTTGTGCGCTATGAAGAGGACGTTAAGTGGGTGGGTTGTAGTAGCTTTCCTCACATCTGAGCATGCTGATGAAGGTGGACCGCGGTCATCCAGGCGGTTGTGCTATGCTTGGCTCTCCCTACTACGGGAACCACATCAATCCACATCTCGTATTCCAGGCTGACTTGATAACAGCCTGTTTCATGGAAGATAGATTGTGGTCTTGGTCCCTGTATTGACCCTGACGAGACGTTCTGGTCAGAATTGTGTGTCTGACGAGATGTTCGGTCAGTATTGTTTGCCTGACGAGACGTTCGGTCAGTATTGTGTGCCTGACGAGACGTTCGGTCAGTATTGTGTGCCTGACGAGACGTTCGGTCAGTATTGTGTGCCTGACGAGACGTTCGGTCAGTATTGTGTGCCTGACGAGACGTTCGGTCAGTATTGTGTGCCTGACGAGACGTTCTGTCAGTATTGTGTGCCTGACGAGACGTTCTGTCAGTATTGTGTGCCTGACGAGACGTTCTTGTCAGTATTGTGTGCTTGACCGTACTAGCGTCTCAGTTCCGCCGAACTTTGATATAAATTCACATAAATGTGATGAAATTGCATGAATACCTAAAAATACTAAAAATTAACAAAATCTATGAACGTCAAAATATGATTATGTATGAATGTTACGTGGAGGTATTCGTGCAGTTTTATCACATTCATACATAATCATATTTTGACGTTCATAGATTTTGTTAATTTTTAGTGACTCCAAGTCGGTTCTGGAGGCGCTGAAGAACACCCCATACAAAGAAAAGGAGATATTCTTGGTGGGGAAGGCGATCAACAACATCATCACTGCCCACGGGATAAAGGTTACCTTGCAATGGATCCCTGGACATAGTGGAAGGAGATGGCCGACAGATTGGCAAAAAACAGGAACCTTGAAACAACAATTGGATAGAGCCTGCAGTAACCATGCAGTAAAACGAATTATTAAGAATAAAACTCGGGAAATCTGGATGAACAGGTGGGTGACGGGAACAACAGGTGGGCGACGGGAACAACAGGTGGGCGACGGGAACAACAGGTGGGCGACGGGAACAACAGGTGGGCGACGGGAACAACAGGTGGGTGACGGGAACAACAGGTGGGTGACGGGAACAACAGGTCGCAGTGTATTTAGCGAAATGTCACAGCCAAAAAGTAATTATTACATAAATAAACTACATAGAAGAGATCAAAGTCTCATCTTTCAGTTCTGAACAGGACATACCCGAATCAATAGCCACTTGAACCGCATCAATCCCCAGCAGCTGCCCTTGTGCAGACATTGCTCTCATCCTGATGAAACAGTTCGACATCTACTCATTGAGTGCAAGGCGCTTGCGGACACGAGTAAAAGATTCTAACAAGCACTGCCGAAAATATCCAACCCACTGTACGGAGCAGTGACACAACTAAAGAAGACCTGTATATATATTAGAATGGCATTGGGCTACCAAGAGCAGGCTTGCTCGGCGGCTATGGGATAACAAGAACAACAACAACAACGGTTATCGATATGTCTATCATTCGTCTGTCTACCAACTTGACCTATGACCGTCAACATCTGATTATTTCCTACACACTTCTACCTTACTCGCGTATTGTTTATGAACACGTGTGTCGGTATGTGTGTGTGTTCTGCGTATGAGTGACTCAGTGACGACATTTGAACAGAATAATATTACAAGTATTGTGTTAACTGTAAACAACCGCCTCCCCGCCTCTAACAGTTATTAGTTAACCTAGTTCTGCACAAATCTGGCCGATCGTCAGGTGCAATAGTACAGCTACCACCATCTACCGGTAACTTGCTTCCCCTATCTGATGGGTGATTTGCCGGATATTAGTACATACTTTGTATCATGGCTCAGTGACAAACGTTTTAGTAACAGATTGACTAGATCGCTTACTTCACAAGCAGCAATCAAAAGTACCAAGCAAAATTACCAAGCAAGAGTACCTAGGAAAAGTACCAAGTAAAATTACCAAGCAAGAGTACCAATCAAAAGTACCAAGCAAAATTACCAAGCAAGAGTACCAAGGAAAAGTACCAAGTAAAATTATCAAGCAAGAGTACCAAGCAAAAATACAAAGGAAAAGTACCAAGCAAAATTACCAAGCAAAAGTACCTAGGAAAAGTACCAAGTAAAATTACCAAGCAAGAGTACCAATCAAAAGTACCAAGCAAAATTACCAAGCAAGAGTACCAAGGAAAAGTACCAAGTAAAATTACCAAGCAAGAGTACCAAGGAAAAGTACCAAGTAAAATTATCAAGCAAGAGTACCAAGCAAAAATACAAAGGAAAAGTACCAAGCAAAATTACCAAGCAAAAGTACCAAGCAAAATTACCAAGCAAAAGTACCAAGCAAGAGTATTAAGCAAAAGTACCAAGCAAAATTACCAAGCAAAATTACCAAGCAAGAGTACCAAGCAAAAGTACCAAGCAAAATTACCAAGCAAGAGTACCAATGAAAAGTACCAAGCAAAATTACCAAGCAAGAGTACCAAGGAAAAGTACCAAGTAAAATTATCAAGCAAGAGTACCAAGCAAAAGTACCAAGGAAATGTACCAAGAAAAATTACCAAGCAAGAGTACCAATGAAAAGTACCAAGCAAAATTACCAAGCAAGAGTACCAAGGAAAAGTACCAAGTAAAATTATCAAGCAAAAGTACCAAGCAAAAGTACCAAGCAAAAGTACCAAGGAAATGTACCAAGAAAAATTACCAAGCAAGAGTACCAAGGAAAAGTACCAAGTAAAATTAACAAGCAAGAGTTCCAGGCAAAAGTACCAAGGAAAAGTACCAAGCAAAATTACCAAGCAAGAGTACCAAGCAAAAGTACCAAGCAAAATTACCAAGCAAGAGTACCAAGGAAAAGTACCAAGCAAGAGTACCAAAGAAAAGAACCAAGGAAAAGTACCAAGCAAAAGTACCAAGGAAAAGTACCAAGCAAAAGTACCAAGCAAAAGTACCAGACGCGATCTCTGAACTCGACACGACCCAGTCTCAGTTCAGTTCAAGTGCCATCTCCGCATCGAAGGTCGGATGCAATGGATCTCCAGTGAACTCTATCTCTTGCCGGTATGGTGCAATCTGACATACTTTTTCCAGTCCATCTTCTAATGTTATCCACCAACTTAAAACGTTGTCTGCCCATTACCTTCCACCATATCCTCCAGTATGGTCTTCAATAAATAGATATGTCTTGTTATATGACCAAAATAACGTAACTGTCTAACCCTGATTTCGGACATTTTTCTTTTTTCACCCCCAACTTTTTCAATACCTCCACATTTGTTTTCTTCTCTTTCCAAGAAATGCGACCCGATCTTCTATATACCCACATTTCAAAGTCTTCAATACGCTTTTCCAACTTGTTATTCAGTGTCCATGTTTCTGCGCCATAAAGTAGTGACGAGTATACATAACACCTGACAATTCTCATTTACAAATAATAATTTATCCTTTTGGATGTCAGCATATGTTTCGTGTTGCTGAATACCATCTTGGCCATACCTATTCTCTTTCTGATTTCTTGTTCACATCTGCCTTCTTCCGTTATTATATGACCTAGATAGGAGAAACTCTGTACCTGTTCAAGTAGTTGATCTTTTATTTGTATCTGCATTCATGGTTTCTTGTCACTTTTCCCAATTGTCATAGTCTTTGTTTTCTTTATGTTTATGTCTAATCCAAACTCTTGACTTATCGTGTATAATGTTGTGACAATTCTTGCTTATCCAGTCCAAATAAGAGGATGACTTGCAGTTAGGCGAGGAAAGAAACATCAACTACACAAGAAAGACGCAGACAAATCGAGCTTGTAACACTCCAACCCCAACGGCGATGTTTGTTAAGCAACCAGCATTAACTTTTTCTTTGTCCGTTTAAAAGATGGGACGCGAAAGGCACACGTTCCTTGATGACAATTACGAAACTGTAACGTTTTCTGCAATCTGTCTGTCTCTCAACCGTTGTTAAGTGTCCACAGGTCACATACAGACTGGGCGGGGCCGATACCTCGTCCCGCTACCAGATTTTGTTTCGTTGTCCCTTTCCGATCCTCTATAGATACATTGATGTTTGTCCATCACTTGTGACGGAGAACACTCTTTTTGTTCAGCCGTATGGACAGTCCTTTCTCTTGCCGTCTCTGCTAAAATTGGTGACTCGCGCGGTGATTTGGATTAAAGTGAGAAGCAACTGGGCCTTTTGTCAACCCCACTCTCCCGTCCTGAGCTACCTTTGACCAGTGGCAAGACATTATCGAGACGACTGGAGATAGCCAGGATGCAGATTTTTCCCAAGGGTTTACTCCCGAAGCCTTTCACGTAAACAGGTATACCGCAAGGCAGCGAGGGGAGAATGACATCTATCGGTGTGTGTCTTACTTTTCCCAAAACCGCAAGAGGTCGTCGGGACATCCTTCTGATACAATACTGGTGTCTCCACAGGTTACATACTTAACTTAACGTCTTTATACTGGTTTATAAGACTCTGCAGTCTGTATACAACTAGTTTAATTTACATTACCCTGCTCTGAAAGCTAGGGGCATCCAATTTATTCTTAAATGAATTAATTGTCCCTGCCTCCACTACTTCCTGTGGCAATGCATTCCAATGCATTCCTCTGACTAAAGAAATATTTCCTAATATCTGATCTGGGCGTTTCTTTAGTTAATATGTAGCAATGCCTTGTTCTTGTGGATGGCTGTATTTTGAAAAACTTGTTATAGCTTAATTCATCCGTTCCTCTGATCATCTTATAAACCTGTATTAAGTCACCTCGAGTTCTTCTCTCTTCTAGACACTATATGCCGGTTTCTCTCATAACTGTAATTCTGGAATCCCACTACCAGCTTTGTCGCTCTTTTTTGTATTCTTTCCCATCTATGATAAGAACTCCACACCTGTACACAGTACTCCAATCTAGGTCTAATACACTGAGCTGGGCCAACACATCGTTCTATTACCAGATTTATTTATTTTGTTGGGGGGGGGGGGGTGTCCCTTCCCGACCCCCTAAAGATACAATACTGATGTCAGTGGTCTCGATGTAAGGTGTCCGCCTCTGGTGGAGGACCCAGTGGTCTCGATGTAAGATGTCCGCCTCTGGTGGGGGACCCAGTGGTCTCGATGTAAGGTGTCCGCCTCTGGTGGGGGACCCAGTGGTCTCGATGTAAGGTGTACCCCTAGAGTGACGGAGGTCGCGGGTTCGAATCACGGTGGAGACCGGGATTTGTTTCAGGTGGATCTTGTGGTAAAAATTCATCTGATCTCTGGGAAGTGAGATCGGACTGCCGTGTTCAGTGTCGAGCACGATAAAAATTCCCTGGCAGTTGGAGATCTAAAAGAGAATGATTAACAGCCATTGCGTGGACATAATTCAAGTTAAAAATATACCCTTTCCTCGTGTGAGTTAAGAGCAGCTATAGATGGCGCCAAACTGACTGCGGATCTACTTAGCTCTAGTATTTGAGTCTATTAAGATGAATTCGTACATCGGCTAAACCATCTTTCAAGAAACTGCTTGTATACAGAGTCTGTATAGAATCTTCTAAATCAGTATAAGGGATCAAGATGCTGAGCAGCGCATGAGCTGTAGAGGTCATCAACCCATAGCTGACTGCTAGCGTCAGGGCCAGCGAACCAAAGCTGCCAAGACCCTTCTACACCTCCACTCTGTCGTATCCAGCGACATTTGATTGCCTTGTCTTTTGTCTCCAGCATGTCGCACCTATTGCATGTTTCCTGGAGGTTGGGGCAGGTCATCAGGTGGTCTGGGTCCTGTATGGCGCCACAATCACATTTGTCATCATCTGTGTATCCCCATCGCTTCATATTCCTCTTTCACCGTGATACACCAGTTCGGAGTCTGTTCAGCGACTTCCATGTTGTGTATGGTAGATGATGTCCGGGGTTCCTCCCGAAGTTCCATCTCTGGGGCCTGCACCAATTCGTGCCATCTCTGGGGCCTGCACCAGTTCGTGCCATCTCTGGGGCCTGCACCAATTCGTGCCATCTCTGGGGCCTGCATCAATTCGTGCCATCTCTGGGGCCTGCACCAATTCGTGCCATCTCTGGGGCGTGCATCAATTCGTACAATCTCTCGGTACGACGACTTTCAGGGCTTGTCTGAATGGTCTGTGTTGATTTTAGAAAGCTATGTCTGGATTTGAGTCTTGCGTTCTGTACCTGATGTCCAAACATTGGGTGTCTTGGATCGTGCTCCTGTTTTTCTGTATCGAATTTTGCTGCGACGCCTCTTCGGATCTCGGTAGGGAGGGGGGGGGGGGGCTATGACAATTATGGGGTTATATTTTATCCATGGGGGTGGGTCTTAGGCACCCTGGTACTATCCGACACGCCTCATTTATTGCTGTGTCAACTGGTTTTGCATGGACAGAGTTTTTCCAGACTGGCGCAGCGTATTCAGCTACAGAGAAACACAAGGCAAGTGCCGATGTCCGATGGACTAACGGTTGTGCCGTTCAGTTTTCTGATGATATTATTTCTTGCGTGTTTCTTACGCCTTGTTTCCTGGGAAAAAAAACATGAACAAATTGTAAAAGTTGATTAAGGTTGAGTTTAATCAAATTTTAAAAATGGGTATGGTCAGATCCCGCACCGAGACGAGAACAAAAACAAAACCTACGTCAGGAACAACAATACTGAACTAACAAATCAATACATAAGGAAAAAATGATCCACTTATCTGAATCTATCTATCTATCTATCTATCTATCTATCTATCTATCTATCTATCTATCTATCTATCTATCTATCTATCTATCTATCTATCTATCTATCTATCTATCTATCTATCTATCTATCTATCTATCTATCTATCTATCTATCTATCTATCTATCTATCTATCTATCTATCTATCTATCTATCTATCTATCTATCTATCTATCTATCTATCTATCTATCTATCTATCTATCTATCTATCTATCTATCTATCTATCTATCTATCTATCTATCTATCTATCTATCTATCTATCTATCTATCTATCTATCTATCTATCTATCTATCTATCTATCTATCTATCTATCTATCTATCTATCTATCTATCTATCTATCTATCTATCTATCTATCTATCTATCTATCTATCTATCTATCTATCTATCTATCTATCTATCTATCTATATGTCACTGTCTGTCTGTCTGTCTGTTATTCTGTCTATCTCTCTCTCTCTCTCTCTCTCTCTCTCTTTCTCTCTCTCTATTTCACTCTTTGTCTTTAGCATCGGTATGGGAAAGTGATCGTGGTAGTATGGATGGATGGTATGTACTTTTCTATAAGAAAAGGTGTCCAGTTGGCCTTGTGAAGTGTGTTAAGGTGCACAGTTGGCCTTCTGAAGTGTGTTAATGTGCACAGCTGTCTTGTGAAGTGTGTTAAGGTGCACAGTTGGTCTTGTGAAGTGTGTTAAGGTGCACAGTTGGCCTTGTGAAGTGTGTTAAGGTGCACAGTTGGCCTTCTGAGGTGTGTTAAGGTGCATATCTGTCTTGTGAAGTGTGTTAAGGTGCACAGTTGGTCTTGTGAAGTGTGTTAAGATGCACAGTTGGCATTGTGAAGTGTGTTAAGGTGCACTGGTGGCCTTGTGAAGTGTGTTAAGGTGCACTGTTGGTCTTGTGAAGTGTGTTAAGGTGCACAGTTGATCTTGTGAAGTGTGTTAAGGTGCCCTGTTGGTCTTGTGAAGTGTGTTAAGGTGCACAGTTGGCCTTGTGAAGTGTGTTAAGGGGCACAGTTGGTCTTGTGAAGTGTGTTAAGGTGCACCATTGGCCTTGTGAAGTGTGTTAAGGTGCACTGCCATCTTGTGAAGTGTGTTAAGGTGCACTGCTGCCTTGTGAAGTGTGTTAAGTATAAACCAGCCAGTGACACATCTGGGCGTGTAGCTAGTGTGCATGTTTTCTTGTATCATAGTTTGCATGTGTAAAAATGTTTACCAAGTTTAGAAACATGGACAGTGAAAATGGCACATTTAAACCAGAATGGGAGTTCGTTTATTTGTTCATTCCTTATTAAGGTTAATAAACCTCCTTTGATTAGCGTCCAAGTGTTAGCGTCCAGGTGTTAGCGCACAAGTGTTAGCACCCACGTGTTAGCGTCCAAGTGTTAGCGCCCAAGTTTTAGCACCCAAGTTTTAGCACCCAAGTTTTAGCACCCAAGATTTAGCGCCCAAGTTTTCGGGTCCAAGTGTTAGCGTCCAGGTGTTAGCGCACAAGTGTTAGCACCCACGTGTTAGCGTCCAAGTTTTAGCACCCAAGTTTTAGCACCCAAGTTTTAGCACCCAAGTTTTAGCACCCAAGATTTAGCGCCCAAGTTTTAGCGTCCAAGTGTTAGCGTCCAGGTGTTAGCGCACAAGTGTTAGCACCCACGTGTTAGCGTCCAAGTTTTAGCACCCAAGTTTTAGCACCCAAGTTTTAGCACCCAAGTTTTAGCACCCAAGTTTTAGCGCCCAAGTGTTAGCGCCCAAGTGTTAGCGTCCAGGTGTTAGCGTCCAGGTGTTAGCTACCAAGTGTTAGCGCCCAGGTGTTAGCGTCCAGGTGTTAGCGTCCAGGTATTAGCTACCAAGTGTTAGCATCCAGGTGTTAGCTACCAAGTTTTAGCACCCAAGATTTAGCGCCCAAGTTTTCGGGTCCAAGTGTTAGCGTCCAGGTGTTAGCGCACAAGTGTTAGCACCCACGTGTTAGCGTCCAAGTTTTAGCACCCAAGTTTTAGCACCCAAGTTTTAGCACCCAAGTTTTAGCACCCAAGATTTAGCGCCCAAGTTTTAGCGTCCAAGTGTTAGCGTCCAGGTGTTAGCGCACAAGTGTTAGCACCCACGTGTTAGCGTCCAAGTTTTAGCACCCAAGTTTTAGCACCCAAGTTTTAGCACCCAAGTTTTAGCACCCAAGTTTTAGCGCCCAAGTGTTAGCGCCCAAGTGTTAGCGTCCAGGTGTTAGCGTCCAGGTGTTAGCTACCAAGTGTTAGCGCCCAGGTGTTAGCGTCCAGGTGTTAGCGTCCAGGTATTAGCTACCAAGTGTTAGCATCCAGGTGTTAGCTACCAAGTGTTAGCGTCCAGGTGTTAGCGCCCACGTGTTAGCGTCCAAGTGTTAGCTACCAAGTGTTAGCGTCCAGGTGTTAGCGCCCAAGTTTTAGCGCCCAGGTGTTAGCGTCCAAGTGTTAGTGTCCAAGTGTTAGCGTCCAAGTGTTAGCGTCCAAGTGTTAGCTACCAAGTATTAGCGCCCAAGTGTTAGCGCCCAAGTATTAGCGCCCAAGTGTTAGCGTCCAAGTATTAGCGTCCAAGTGTTAGCGTCTAAGTGTTAGCGTCCAAGTGTTAGCGTCCAAGCGTCCAAGTGTTAGCGTCCAAGTGTTAGCGCGCAAGTATTAGTGTCCACGTTTTAGCACCCAAGTGTTATCGTCCAAGTATTACCGCCCAAGTGTTAGCGTCCAAATGTTAGCGTCCAAGTGTTAGCGCCCAAGTGTTAGCGCCCAAGTGTTAGCGTCCAAATGTTAGCGTCCAAGTGTTAGCGCCCAAGTGTTAGCGCCCAAGTGTTAGCGTCCAAGTGTTAGCGCCCAAGTGTTAGCGTCCAAGTGTTAGCGTGTAAGTGTTAGCGTCCAAGTGTTAGCGCCCAAGTGTTAGCGTCCAAGTGTTAGCGTCCAAGTGTTAGCGTCCAAGTGTTAGCGCCCAAGTGTTAGCGTCCAAGTGTTAGCGCCCAAGTGTTAGCGTCCAAGTGTTAGCGTGTAAGTGTTAGCGTCCAAGTGTTAGCGCCCAAGTGTTAGCGCCCAAGTGTTAGCGTCCAAGTGTTAGCGTCCAAGTGTTAGCGCCCAAGTGTTAGCGTCCAAGTGTTAGCGTCCAAGTGTTAGCGTCCAAATGTTAGCGTCCAAGTGTTAGCGCCCAAGTGTTAGCGCCCAAGTGTTAGCGTCCAAGTGTTAGCGCCCAAGTGTTAGCGCCCAAGTGTTAGCGTCCAAGTGTTAGCGTCCAAGTGTTAGCGTCCAAGTGTTAGCGTCCAAGTGTTAGCGTCCAAGTGTTAGCGTCCAAGTGTTAGCGTGTAAGTGTTAGCGTCCAAGTGTTAGCCATATTTAAGGAATGTAACCTGAAACGCCATTACATCACAATTGATCAGAAAAACTACATCATTCATAGCAGCGAGTCGGGACAGCTTGTGATTGAACAACCCCCCCCCCCCCCTCCCCCCCCCAAAAAAAAACCCCAACTAAATCAGCAAAAGAGTATATTCAGTAATGTAAATAACATTCAGGAACCATCAGTAATGGCGTCTTATGTGATTAGTTATGAGCTTACAAGAGCAAAAACACCGTTTACTGATGGAGAGTTTGTGGAGAAAGTGCAGTTCATATGGCAAAAGCGTTAAATGAAGAAAAAGTAGTAAAATAATTTCAAAATGTACTTCTTTCAAAAATAAACCGTCGCTAGAGGAACAGAAGATATGGCTTGGCTTGGTTTGGTTTGGTTTGGCTTGGCTTGGCTTGGCTTGGTTTGGTTTGGCTTGGCTTGGCTTGGCTTGGCTTGGCTTGGTTTGGCTTGGCTTGGCTTGGTTTGGCTTGGCTTGGCTTGGTTTGGCTTGGCTTGGCTTGGCTTGGCTTGGCTTGGCTTGGCTTGGCTTGGCTTGGCTTGGCTTGGCTTGGCTTGGCTTCGTTCGTTCTCAATCTTCCGCTACCAAACCCTGAAAGGTCTTAAGTAGCAGAATGTAGTACAGAGAACGGAATGCGTTGTGTCGTAGTTTACAGCTTGACTGCGATATTTGCACCTTTCGGTCCAACACATCCGACTTCAGCAAGCATGTTTTGAGTACCGGGTTGGCATTCCTTCTTCGATCCCTTCTACTTAGCCAGTCTGCCCTGCTGCAGCCTGTTATCCAGGATCACCGCGTGGAGGTGTAGAAGGGTCTTGGCAGCTCTGGTTCGCTGGCACAGACGCTAGCAGTCAGCTATGGGTCGCTGACCACTGCGGCTCATGCGCTGCTTAGCATCTTGATCCCGAACAGAAGCTATTAGTATGCATTAGTCACAGAACTTGAAATCTTTAATTGAAAATTGTCCATACTTTTCACTGACGATTGATGAAAATATAAACATCACAAACATTTGCAGCAGTCAAATCTTTATCATAAAACAATTCATAGAGCATGGGTACGAACGCAAACAGATAACAGGGGTGGTCTATATTGACTTAAGCCCAGCATATGGCGCCATAAACCAGTGATGGCCAAGTTAAGGTTGGCCGATAGCCAGATTATGGTAAAGGATAACACCAGAGGGCATGACCTATAACCATCATTATAGACACTAGCCAGCTTCTTATTTTGGTTAATGTGATCCAGGTAGACTTTAATGTTTCTGAAAAAATACTGAAAGTTTGCTCTTTGCATAGAACAAGTAAAGGAGAGGACATATTTTTCTGCAGTTCAAAATGCAATCGAAAAAGATGGTTGGTTTGAAAAATTGTCTGCTGTGTGTACCGATGTTTGCAAGGCTATGATTGGGAAAAATACTGGTTTTTCAAATGATGGGCTAATTTGATGGCTTCCAAAAGAAACTGAGCAAATTTAGTCTGTACTTGCAAAAGATTTACCTGTTTAATTTTCCTTGTTGTAAACAGCTGTTTGAGAGTGAAAGTCTTAACTTCAGGAGGTGCAGAGATGACATTCAACAGCGGATTTCTTTTTAACAAGCCAATCTTCTTCTTCTTCTTCTTCGTACGCTGTCAGACGTCAACCTGTATTTTTTCGAAAAAAGCAGCGGTCATTCTGAGGCTGTCGACACTGCCATAGAGCTTGTCTAGTGTTACCACTGGTGATGGCCACATCTGCTTTCTCTGATCCTTGTATGTCGGGCAGTTTTGTAGCATATGTTCAGCGGTCATTTTCCCGGTGCTGCACGTGCATTCGTCAGTGCCACCTATCTTCAATTTATTGAATAGGTGGTATCTCAGTCTATTGTGGTTTGTGCGAAGTCTGAAGACGACGACCTGCTCTTTTCTGTTCAAATGGTAATAGGCATCGTTTTTTGTGTAGCCAGTATGTTCTGTTTCAATTTGGTCATGTATCTAGCTCTAATAAGCCTTTTTGACTCTTCGTATGTCATACTAGTATCTGGTTGTGGTAGTCTTGCACCTTCTTTTGCCAGTCTGTCTGCCTCCTCGTTGCCTTGGATGTTACAGTGGGATGGACCCCACTGTACCACTACTCTTTTTGGTGCGGACTGCTGGCATAGTTGACAGAGTACTGCTCTTACATCATTAAGTTCAGTATTTTTCTGGCTTTTTAGTGCTGTGACTACGGCCAGGGCATCTGTAAGCAGGACTATATGGCTTTCATTTCTTTTACCTGTCACCATTTCTTCTACTGTAGCGCTCAGTGCCTCTGCCTCCGCTCTGAAATTGCTTGAGTATTTTCCAGTTGCCAATGACAGTGTTATTTTTCTACCATTTTTCTGTGTTGTGTTTGTTACAGAACCGTCGGTGTATGCATGGGTCCAGTCCATGCTTGGGTAGTTTTTCGTTATGTACCTCAGGGTTATGTCTCTTCTTTCTTTTTCAGTCTGGCTGTTTTTGTTTCCAATACCTGGTATATTTTCTACCACCTCTGAAAATATATGCTGCCTCCCGGTAGGTTTGCGTACAGTAGGAATGGGCTTTGGTGTTGTAAGTGCGTTCAAAGGGTCTTCGCTCATCTTTGCTTTGGCTATTTCTGCAAAGTTTCTCCGCTTTAGTTTCCCATTTCCAAAATTATTTAGTCTCTGATGCATTGGATGATCTGTCAGTCTTCTGAGTTTCTCCGCTTGCTGCTGGGCCCTGCAGTCTCTTCTGTCGGTCATGGATTGCAGATTTGTAATCTTTTCAAGTTCTACAATTGGCGTTGACTTCATGCCTCCTGTTATAACCCTCATGGCTTGGTTTTGAAGTTTGCTAATTTTATCAAAGTTCGCATTTGCTGCTGTTGTAAATGCCGCAATGCCATACTAGAGAACTGGTCTCCCTCTTCCAGTGTACAGTTTCTTTAGTATACTTTCGTCTGCTCCCCAGCTTGTGCCAGCAAGTTTGTTCATGATTGCCATTCTTTCTCTGGCTCTCATTCTGTTTCTCTCGATCTGACTTTTCCATGTCATGCGCCGATCAAATGTGACTTCCAGGCAGTTTGGGTTGTCGTTTAGCCGCAGATATTTGCCGTTAAGACTTATTTTGGTGTTTTGGGGTTTGTTTGAAAGCGAGAATATCGTACATGTTGTTTTTTTCTCATTTATTTTGACCAGCCATGAGGTCGCCCACTCCTCCAGCGATGTTAGGGCCTGCTGCATCCGATTTCTTGCTATGGTGAGGTTCTTTTCAGAGGTCTGCAAATATGGAGCTGTGGACTCTCCTTGGTATATTCTCTGTTATGTTATTTATATACACCAGGAATAGTGTGGGTAACAGTACTCCCCCTTGGGGTATTCCCTGCTCAAGTATCACCTTTTTGCTCATCTGCCTTTGTACTTGAACTCTGGGTGTTCTGTTTTTGAGGTAGTGGCTGATCCATCTGTACATTTTCCCACAAACTTCACTTCTTCGTAGCTTGACTTTAAGTCCCTCTTTCCAGACCTTGTCAAATGCCTTTTCTAGATCCACCCAAGCCGCTACTGTGTGTATTTTCTCTTGGTAAGCATCCTCTATTTCCTGGGCTATGAGAGTGATCTGATCCTCGGTGGATCTGTGCTGTCTAAAGCCTACTTGCTGTGGAATTAGTATGTGTTTTTCTTCCAGATGCCACATCAGTCTGGTGTTTATCATCCGTTCTATCAGCTTTCCTACACAGCTCAGCACACTGATAGGCCTGTATCAATTTGGATCTGCTCTATCTTTTTATTTCTTTGGTACTGGTATAAGTACAGCATCTTTCCATGCCTGAGGAACACTTCCCCTTTTCCAGCTTTGGTTCAGGACTGATAGTAACTTCCTCTTTGCTGTTTGGCCCAACCCCATCAGCATTTCGTTTAACAAGCCATTCAAGTGCAAAGTAGAATCTCAGCCAGCAGAACTACAATTAGAGTTATGTCTGCCGAAGACGGATGTGTTGGACAGAAAGGTGCAAATATCACAGTCAAACTGTAAACTAGCGGCACAACGCATTCCGTTCTCCAGACTACATCCTGCTATTTCCAAAGCCCTGTTCAGGGCTCGATTGCAGAAGATTGAGAACGACCGCAGATGAAGAAGAAATGTTATGTGAACCTCATTCTGATCCATTCCTCAACACAAGAGAAGCAACTGGAGCTGGCTTGTGGAAATTACTACCAAAGGAACGTTACCAACTTCTGAGAAAATGGGCCCTAAAGTGTGCTCTATATTTGGTAGCTCATATCTTTGTAAGACAACATGTTCAGCCATGAAGCTCATCAAATCCAAGACCAAAGGGCAAAGGTCGCCGTCCATCGTAGACAATGATGGCATAATTTATTTAGCTCGCGCTATATTAGTAAGGATTAACTGCGCTACTTTTTATCCTCACGCTCTCGTCTCGTGCCGCCCGACCCCAGTGGCAAGTCAAGGACAAGACGACTAGGGGGCGACTACGAGATGCAGGGAACTCCGCATCAAGCACCCGTGAAAAAGACGGCGGAATCCGGAGTCGAACCCACACCACCTGATCACGAGGCCAACGGCTTAACCACTTCGCCACGGAATCCCTAAATCCAAGACCAGAAACAAATTAACTGACTCTACGTTATCCCATGTTCTCAGAATTGCTATGTCAGAAAATGTTTTGATAAACCACACTTTTCACAATGAAATAACACACAAAATCATGTTTGAAATAAATAGTTACATGTCATATTACTAATTTAACAACAAATTAAAACAAAAAATTCATTATTTAAAAAAAGAAGGAATGTCAGTCCTAAGACGGGTATAAATGTCTTGGCAGATGTGCAGGACAGCAGTTTGCGATGGCTCTAATTACGTGGCTCATTATATATGTAAAATTAAATCTAAGAACGTTATTTTTAAGGTCTGGCCCTCTGGTGTTACCCTTCGCCATAATCTGGCCCTCGGCCAACCTTAACTTGGCCATCACTGGTTTATGGCGTCATATGCTGGACTTAAGTCAATATAGACCACTCCTGTGATCTGTTTGCGTTCGTAACCATCCTCTATTAATTCTGTTAGGTTAAGGATTTGGCTTGGCCTCGTTCGTTCTCAATCTCCCACTACCAAATCCTGGAAGGGCTTAAGTAGCAAAATGTAGTCCAGGGAATGGAATGCGTTGTGATATAGTTACAACTTGACTGCAGTATTTGCATTTTTCGGTCTTACACATCCGACTTCAGCAAGCATTTTTTTAGTACCGGATTAACATTCCCTCTTCGACCCCTTCTCCTTAGCCAGTCTGCTCTGCTGGAACCTGTTGTCCAGGATCACCGCGTGGAGGTGTAGAAAGGTCTTGGCAGCTCTGGTTCGCTGGCCTTGACGCTAGCAGTCAGCTCTGTTTCGCTGGCCCCGACGTTAGCAGTCAGCTCTGGTTCGCTTGCCCTGACGCTAGCAGTCAGCTATGGGTCGTTGACCGCTGCAGCTCATGCGCTGCTCAGCATGTTGATCCCAGGTTAAGGATTTGATTGCTGCAAGATCTTACAGGTCTGAAACCAGCTTGTTCCTTGGTCAGCTTCTTGTCTACCAAGGTGGAGATGTGATTTTGGATCAGTTTCTTGTCTACCAACGTGGAGATGTGATTTAGGATCAGTTTCTTGTCTACCAACGTGGGGATGTGATTTAGGATCAGTCTCTTGTCTACCAAGGTGGAGATGTGATTTAGGATCAGTTTCTTGTCTACCAACGTGGAGATGTGATTTAGGATCAGTTTCTTGTCTACCAACGTGGGGATGTGATTTAGGATCAGTCTCTTGTCTACCAAGGTGGAGATGTGATTTAGGATCAGTCTCTTGTCTACCATCAGGGAGATGTGATTCACGATCAGTTTCTTGTCTACCAAGGGGGAGATGTGATTCACGATCAGTTTCTTGTCTACCAACGTGGAGATGTGATTTAGGATCAGTTTCTTGTCTACCAACGTGGGGATGTGATTTAGGATCAGTTTCTTGTCTACCAACGTGGGGATGTGATTCAGTATCAGTTTCTTGTCTACCAACGTGGAGATGTGATTTAGGATCAGTTTCTTGTCTACCAACGTGGAGATGTGATTTAGGATCAGTTTCTTGTCTACCAACGTGGGAATGTGATTCACGGTCAGTTTCTTGTCTACCAACGTGGGGATGTGATTTAGGATCAGTTTCTTGTCTACCAACGTGGGGATGTGATTCAGGATCAGTTTCTTGTCTACCAACAGGGAGATGTTATTTAGGATCAGTTTCTTGTCTACCAACGTGGAGATGTGATTTAGGATCAGTTTCTTGTCTACCAACGTGGGGATGTGATTCACTGTCAGTTTCTTGTCTACCAACGTGGGGATGTGATTCACGATCAGTTTCTTGTCTACCAACGTGGATATGTGATTTAGGATCAGTTTCTTGTCTACCAACGTGTGGATGTGATTCAGGATCAGTTTCTTGTCTACCAACAGGGAGATGTGATTCACGATCAGTTTCTTGTCTACCAACGTGGAGATGTGATTTAGGATCAGTTTCTTGTCTACCAACGTGGAGATGTGATTCAGGATCAGTTTCTTGTCTACCAAGGGGGAGATGTGATTTAGGATCAGTTTCTTGTCTACCAACAGGGAGATGTGATTTAGGATCAGTTTCTTGTCTACCAAGGGGGAAATGTGATTTAGGATCAGTTTCTTGTCTACCTAGGGGAAGATGTGATTCAGGATCAGCCTTTCAAAGACTGTATACATGTTACATATTAGCGACACTGGATGGAAATTCTTAGGTTCTGTTGGTGTTTTTCCTGGTTTTATCAGCGTAACCCCATGAAATTTCCTTCAGATTTTAGGAATTTGCATTTAGTCAATGCATGTGTTCATTAGCCTCAACAGTCTTTTGGTTTGAATTTCCAAATTTGTTCTGTCCTGTTTATCGGGAGTTGCTGCTTTATTTGTTTTTTTATTATTTGATTTACTGGTTGTAGTAGAAGTTATTGAACATGGTTGTGGTTTAATTTATTTTGAAATGGTTAATTGAAGGAGAAAAACTGCAACTTAATTTTGTTTGTTTGCAGGTCTTACGTCTAAAGGAGTTTCAGGGGAGCGCAGTCAGAAGTACGGCCTTGACCGTAGCGCACAGGTCCTGAAGTCAGATGATACAGATGTGAGTTATTGTGTGTGTTATTGTGTGAGTTATTGTGTAAGTTATTGTGTGTTATTGTGTGAGTTATTGTGTGTGTTATTGTGTGTGTTTTTGGGTGTGTTATTTTGTGAGTTATTGTGTGTGTTATTGTGTGGGTTATTGTATGAGTTATTGTGTGTGTTATTGTGTGTGTTATTGTGTGAGTTATTGTGTGAGTTATTGTGAGATTTATTGTATGAGTTATTGTGTGTGTTATTGTGTGAGTTATTGTGTGTGTTATTGTGTGAGTTAATATGTGTGTGTTATTGTGTGAGTTATTGTATGTGATATTGTGTGTGTTATTGTGTGAGTTATTGTGCGAGTTATTGTGTGAGTTATTGTGTGAGTTATTGTGTGAGTTATTGTGTGTGTTATTGTGTGAGTTTTTGTGGGAGTTATTGTGTGAGTTATTGTGTGTGCTATTGTGTGAGTTATTGTGTGTGTTATTGTGTGAGTTATTGTATGTGTTATTGTGTGAGTTTTTGGGTGTGTTATTGTGCGTGTTATTGTGTACGTTTTTGGGTGTGATACTGTGTGTGTTAATGTGTGCGTTATTGTGTGAGTTATTTGTGTTATTGTGTATGTTATTGTGTGTGTTATTGTGTGTGTTATTGTGTGTGTTATTGTGTGAGTTATTGTGTGTGCTATTGTGTGAGTTATTGTTTGTCGTATTGTGTGAGTTATTGTATGTGTTATTGTGTATGTTATTGTGTGAGTTATTGTGTGAGTTATTGTGCGAGTTATTGGGTGAGTTATTGTGTGAGTTATTGTGTTAGTTATTGTATGAGTTATTGTATGAGTTATTGTGTGAGTTATTTGTGTTATTGTGTATGTTATTGTGTGTGTTATTGTGTGAATATTGTGTGTCATTGTGAAGTAAATTTTTTGTTATTGCTTGTGGAGGCTGCAGCAGGTGAAAGAAATGACTCTAATCATTGCTGGTCCTATGTCCAGGAAAGAGTTGACCAAAGGTAACCACTTATCTATTAGGACCGACAATTCCAGCGCCAGCATGACTGCCTGGGAGAGATATTTGAGTGGGGGGAGGGGTGCATGAACATTCTAATAGTCCACTAATCACTGTGTGACGAAACTACTTGAATGGAATGAGGAAGTGGTTGTATAGAGACTGTACATAGTTTTTGGGGGTCGCCGTGGTCGAGAGGTCAGAGCGGTGGATTGAAACGGTGGACGATCTAATCCCGCAAGTTTTCAAGTGGCCCGTAGTCTCAATGGAATGTGATCAGAATATCATCATCCTGAGTTACCCCTCGGTCGATTTGACTTATGTATTGCCACTGGTCTAATGTAGCTCTGGACCAGAGAGTGAGGTTGATGACCAACGCAGTTTCTTCATCACTATAATCCAAATACAGCACAAGAGGCGGCTGTGTGGCATGGCATAACACCGACCATGGTTGGGTGGTTTAAGAGCACCATAGATGGCGTCCAACAGCCTGCGAGTCTACTTTGCCTTAGTGGTTGAGTCTTTAAGATGGACGGGTACATCAGTTAACTACCCTTCATAGTGGAGTAATAAGCTGCTCAAGCCTAGCCCGCTAAGCAGGAAATCTTCCTCCGGCTACATCCAGCTCCAGCTAGATATGGGACCTGCTCAGGGACGTTTTAGAAGACTAAGAGTAAGGCAGCACAAGAGTTACGTCATCAAGACAAAAACTGTTTCATGATGCCGCCATCCCCTCTAGAGATGGGGAGCAAACTCATCAACTGTTGTTCGTCCACCATAATCGATGAGGACGACTTTGTCAGCATTTTCTGTTCGCATGAGTTCGAAGTTGGCTAAATAAGTCAATCTGAGCCTTAAATTGTCTGTCGCACTTAGTACAGGGAAATGAGACACTTCCTTCCACCAGAGTTGATGTGAGTTGACTTGCGGAGCGAGTAGCAATAGCGGTAATAGCCTCATCTATTCTTGACGCCTCATGTCTCTGAACACCCTCAGCAATAGAGCTGCGCCT